>RCUC01000825.1:0-88222 GCA_003697995.1 Taxidea taxus jeffersonii
TTTGGGTCCTTTCTCTTTTCTTTTGGATAAGTCTGGCCAGGGGTTTATCAATCTTATTAATTCTTTCAAAGAACCAGCTCCTAGTTTCATTGATTTGTTCTATTGGTTTTTTGGTTTCTATTTCATTGATTTCTGCTTTGATCTTTATTATTTCTCTTCTCCTGCTGGGTTTAGGCTTTCTTTGTTGTTCTCTCTCGAGCTCCTTTAGGTGTAGGGTTAGGTTGCGTATTTGAGACCTTTCCTGTTTCTTGAGATAGGCTTGTATCGCTATATATTTTCCTCTCAGGACTGCCTTTGCTGTGTCCCACAGATTTTGGACCGTTGTGTTTTCATTATCATTTGTTTCCATGGTTTTTTTCAATTCTTCTTTAATTTCCTGGTTGACCCATTCATTTTTTAGAAGGATGCTGTTGAGCCTCCATGTATTTGTGCTCTTTCCACATTTCCTCTTGTGATTGAGTTCTAGCTTCAGAGCATTGTGATCTGAAAATATGCAGGGAATGATCCCAATCTTTTGATACCGGTTGAGACCTGATTTATGACCCAGGATGTGATCTATTCTGGAGAATGTTCCATGGGCACTAGAGAAGAACGTGTATTCTGTTGCTTTAGGGTAGAATGTTCTGAATATATCTGTGATGTCCATCTCGTCCAGTGTGTCATTTAAGACCTTTATTTCCTTGTTGATCTTTTGCTTGGATGATCTGTCCATTTCAGTGAGGGGTGTATTAAAGTCTCCAACTATTATTGTATTCTTGTCAATGTGTTTCTTTGATTTTGTTATTAATTGGTTTATATAGTTGGCTGCTCCCATGTTAGGGGCATAGATATTTAAAATTGTTAGGTCTTCTTGTTGGACAGACCCTTTGAGTATGATGAAGTGTCCTTCCTCATCTCTTATTATAGTCTTTGGCTTAAAATCTAATTGATCTGATATAAGGATTGCCACCCCAGCTTTCTTCTGATGTCCATTAGCATGGTAAATTGTTTTCCACCCCCTCACTTTCAATCTGGAGGTGTCTTCAGGTCTAAGATGAGTTTCTTGTAGGCAGCATATGGATGGGTTTTGTTTTTTTATCCATTCTGAAACCCTGTGTCTTTTGATTGGGGCATTTAGCCCATTTACATTCAGGGTAACTATTGAGAGATATGAATTTAGTGCCATTGTATTGCCTGTATGGTGATTGTTACTGTATAATGTCTCTGTTCCTTTCTGGTAATACTTTTAGGGTCTCTCTTTGCTTAGAGGACCCCTTTCAATATTTCCTGTAGAGCTGGTTTGGTGTTTACAAACTCTTTCAGTTTTTGTTTGTCCTGGAAGCTTTTAATCTCTCCTTCTATTTTCAATGATAACCTAGCTGGATAAAGTATTCTTGGCTGCATGTTTTTCTCGTTTAGTGCTCTGAATATATCATGCCAGTTATTTCTGGCCTGCCAGGTCTCTGTGGATAAGTCTCCTGCCAATCTAATATTTTTACCATTGTACGTTACAGACTTCTTGTCCCGTGCTGCTTTCAGGATTTTCTCTTTGTCGCTAAGACTTGTAAATTTTACTATTAGGTGGCGGGGTGTGGGTCGATTCCTATTGATTTTGAGAGGTGTTCTCTGGGCCTCCTGGATTTTGATGGTTGTTCCCCTTGCTATATTAGGGAAATTCTCTACAATAATCCTCTCCAGTATACCTTCTGCTCCTATTTCTCTTTCTTCTTCTTCTGGAATCCCAATTATTCTAATGTTGTTTCATCTAATGGCATCACTTATCTCTCGAATTCTCCCCTCGTGGTCCAGTAGTTGATTGTCTCTCTTTTGGTCTGCTTCATTATTCCCTGCCATTTGGTCTTCTAAATCACTAATTCTGTCTTCTGCCTCATTTATCCTAGCAGTAAGAGCCTCCATTTTTGATTGCACCTCATTAATAGCTTTTTTTATTTCAACTTGATTAGACTTTATTTCTTTTATTTCTCCAGAAAGGGTTTTTATTTCTCCTGACAGGGTTTCTCTAATATCTTCCATGCCTTTTTCGAGCCCGGCTAGAACCTTGAGAATCGTCATCCTGAATTCCAGATCTGACATATTACCAATGTCTGTATTGATTAGGTCCCTAGCCTTCGGTCCTGTCTCCTGCTCTTTTTTTTGTGGTGAGTTTTTCTGCCTTGTCATTTTGTCCAGATAAGAATTCCGCTGTTCTCCTTGTTAAGTGAACTTGGTCTGGGCTGTATTTCTTTGATCTTCTGGGGGAGGGGCCTATTGTAGTGATTCTCAGGTGTCTTTGCCCCAGGCAGAGTTGCACCGCCCTTACCAGGGGCCGGGCTAAGTAATCCTCTCAGGTTTGCTTTCAGGAGCTTTTGTTCCCTTAACGGGCTTTCTGTAGAGTTCTGGAGGACGGGAATGACAATGGCGGCCTCCCAATCTCCGGTTCAGAGGAGCCGAGAGCTAGGGGCCCCAGTCTTCAGTGCGCCTTCAGTGAAAAGCGTTTAATCTCTCCAGTCTCCCTAGCCCACGTTTGCGCCGGAGAGTGCGCGCGCGCGTCCGCCCGCAGACACCGTGCGCCCGCAGACACCGCAGGCCCGCAGACCCTGCGGGCCGCCGACACCGCGGGCCCGCCGACACTGCGCGCACCCGCAGACCGCGCGTCCGCAGACCGCGCTCAGAGAAAATCGTGCGTAAGCAGTCCCGTCTCACTGGCTTCCGGGAGCGCTCCGAGCTCACCCAGCCTGTGACCAAGCGTCTCTGTCTCTGGCAGAGTCCCACCTGGAGTCTCCGGACCCTGTAGATCCCTGAGCTCTCCCGGGTCGGAGTCTCCCCGGATCTTGTGGGGACCCCTCGCACAGAGCACCGGCCAGTGCCACAGAGCACCGTTCCGTGTCACAGACCACTAGGAAACCTCGGCTCTGTCTCCACAGCCGGCTTCCCCACTCTAATACCTGTGAGCTCTGCGACACTCAGACACCCCCGATCCTTCTGTGACCCCGTGGGACCTGAGTCCACGCTGTCCCCACGAGGTCTTCACCCCAGTTTAGCCTCTGGAGTGATGTCCCTCCGTGGAGCCGACTTTTAAAAGTTCTGATTTTGTGCTCCGCCGCTTGCCGGGAGCCGGCCCCTCCCCCTGGGGTCTATCTTCCCGTCGCGTTGGATTCACTTCTCCGCTGGTCCTACCTTTCAGAAAGTGGTCGATTTTCTGTTCCTAGAATTGTTGTTTTTCTTCTCTTCGATCTCCTGTTGGATTTGTAGGTGTTCGGAATGGTTTGATAGGCTATCTAGCTGATCTCCTGCTGTCTGATGTCGTCTCAGCCTCCTACTTCTCCGCCATCTTGACTCCTCCTCCTACATAACATTTTATTTTCAATAACAAAGAGTCCCTTACTGACACTAAAATCTACTGCTTTACTCAATATTGTTAGCCTACTATACTTACCTTTAATGGTTTTTCTCCTATAGAAATACCTATAGCTCTTGAGCTTTTACCTACACAGAAATTGGAAATGTTCCTATCCAACATCACAGTTCTTTAACCAGATGTTCAGAAAGCTGATTTTTTTTAATTTATCTTAGAAAGATAATATAGTGCATATACTGTTTATGTAACATTTTCTACAGAGTTTGGAGCAGTGTCCCATAATCAGACACATTCACATCTCTGCACTAAATGTATGAACAGTCATGCTAAATAGGATAAAAACAAAAGGCTACAAAGAGCCTTACATAAGTTCAAGTCAGGTTTTGCTGCTAAATAAGATACATATCTTATTTATAAGATATATATAAGATATTTATAAGATATATATAAGATATATATCTTATTTATATTTGGTTTTCAGGAATTTGGTTTTCAGAGCTTTTTGGAGTTCAAATTTCCATATAAATGTCTACAAACCTAGAGGTAAAAAAGAGTGCTTAGACAACCCATTAGAGTCCTTTTTCTCTAGAGAGATATGGTAAATCTATTGGAATGATGACAGGTGCTCTGGCAATGGTACCAAAGGAAAATGCAATGCCACAGAATTAAAGAAATGTGGGAACAGAGATTCTGAACATGCTAAATCTGTACATGATTGTATAGATAGTAGTTACCCTATAATAGCGCTGTTCAGCACTCAACTCTTAAGAAAATAGATTTTTCTTTGTGGAGGGCTACTCCCACACTCCCTTTCATCTAGAAGGGAGTGTCCATAGACAAAAAATAGGACATAATACTAAGATCCAGTCTCTTCCAAACACGAGAATATACTACTCTCCTGGTCCCCTGCAATCTACTTATTAATATGCAAATTGGAGACAACTTCCAAATCCTTGTGATATGTCAACATAGCCCTCTTTTGGGTTTCGAAATTTCTGAGATTCGTAAAATACAAAACCATCTTAAATGTGGACAAAAGAATATGTGTTTCAACTGATCTCTAGGGCCTAACCGAAGGGAAGATTTTGGAAAAACATGATTCGTTAATCAAAAGTTACAAAGTAACAAATATGCACATCAAAGCATTAATTATCTAAGCTGTCCTAAAAAATCTTCAAAGAACAAAGCATTTTCAGAATAGTCATTTATCATACAGTAAAGAAATTATAGGCCAAATGATTAGATGAAATTTACTCTAGTCTATGAACATTAATCTTCTTTATATAAAAAGAAAACATGGAATTCCTCAGGTAGAATTTTATGCAAACTTTCAACAATGTTTGGAGAGCCTCCACTGTATATAAAGAAGTTACATGAATGCCAGTGTTCTTGACTTGTAGAAAATACCACACCTAACTTAAGGAGAAATTCATTAAGTCTACTTTTTTATATTAAACATAAATTAGAGTCACAATTTATTAACTAAAACAGACCAAAAACTGAGTAACCACACAAGAGCTTATATACTCAGATACAAATCTATCAAGCTGCTAATAGAGACTCCTAGCCTACTTGTTGTTCTCACATTTAATTTACCACATAGTAACAGCAAAAGGTCTTGGCAAACACAAAAACGTAAACTATCCTGAATACAAACAGAGCCTGTGTCACCATAATATTAAAGAATCAACAGATGGTTGGCATCAGGAGACTGGCACAAATACAAAAAACTAGAAAGACATGTAAATAAAAAGACAAATGTGTAGAAATTGAACAAGGTATGTCTGAACCTCATTTGCCATATTGAAAAAAAAGACCTCTCATGTCAACACAAAAGTGATCTGGAATCTCTGTTAGGGTCTACACATCTGAGGTCTTGGAAATACACAGCATGGTTAAGAGATGTGTGAATTACAGAAAGAAAAAGCCTGCCAAACTCTGCCTGAGAACACCGTGTAAGGAGACTGTACATTTTTTAAAAACAAAGAGGAGGGAGGAAGGAAAGACAAAAGAGGAAGGAAGAAGTGGAGAGGATGAACAAGGAGTAGGTAGAGGAGCAAAGGGGAAGAAAGTGAAGGAAGAGGAGGAGGAAAAGAAAGAGAGAAGAGGTGAGAGGTTCAGCTAGCCTCTGACCCCAAGATTTAGCTTGCACATTTCAACCAGATTAAGGTTGAGGTTTCTAGAACAATAGGATGTTATGACTAAAACTGAAAAAAAAATACATATATTCTATTCCACAGTCCAGCATGTGGGGACAGATATTTCAAAGTGCAGTAAAGTCAGGAACCGTAGCCTGCCTGAGGTATTCAGAGAGCAGTGAGGAGAGGCTCTTAGGCAGCAATAAGGGGCAGGAATGGAGGGAAAAAAGGGCAATGTCCAAGTAGAGACTAGCAAAGGCACAGATGGGGGCAAGAGGTTAAAGCACTATAAAAGTATAATGAAAGAGTTGAGTGAGAAGCAGGAAATATTGAGGACAAGTGTAGAGAGGTTAGCGGTGGGTCAGATCTCGGGCTCTGTATGGCACTTGGAGGCACTTTGGAAAGAGTGTATGCAGCTCACCATCAACCCAGAGTGGACTCTTGGCAGTCCAGACACTTCCTAATGGAAAAATTTATTAGCTCAGAGTTCTAGGTAGGGTTCAGACTGGGCAGGCAAAAATGGACACTAAGACTATTAGATTTCAGGCTTTTTGTGGCTGGAACTGGTATCATTCTAGCTTCTCAGTCTCTTTTGCTTATAGAAGAAGGCACAAAGAGTTTTTGCATAGCTCCATCTTTGTGGATATTATGCATATTTGCCAGGTTTCCATCTAGCAGAGGACTATCCAGCACAGCTGCCTCCTACCTCCACCTAGCCTAAGTTCCCTCCTCTTCCATCAAAGGGGAACTCTACCCCTCTGACAGAAAAGTTTATCTCATGTTCATTAGAAACATACTTCCCTCCAATCCCACATGTGTTGTATTGTTTTGTTTTGTTTTTTAGCTCTGTCCTCAAACAGGAAAGCTAAACCACCACCATCTTCCTCATGACAACATGTTAAATCACATGAAGACAAGTATGATGAGAGTCCTAGTTCTCTCAACTGACTGAGAGGTCACAGTTACCAAACTCATAGAAACAGAAAGCAGAATGACAGTTACCAGGGGCTGGGGAGAGGATACAGGAGCTATTTAATGGGTACAGAGTTTCAGATTTGCAAGCCTTTTCTGGGCTTACATAACCATTAAACATTAAATATTTGACCTAACTCAAGTTCTATTATACCGTACCAGTTTCTAGTGTTTGCCACCTTCCTAACTTAACTACTCCCAAGCAATGTGTCTGGTATTTCATTCCAAAATTCTGTAGTTGAAGAACTTGATCATTTCCAAAATCTACCTTTTCCCCACTGGGGACTTCTTCGCCCTATTCTCCATGACTTCTCAAAACATAATAAACAGTTCCTTCAAGAACAGCTTTTCTTTCAGCACTAAGTATATTATTTTTTCTGGAACTGCAGAGAGAAACTAATTTAAACAGGTGCTTTCTTACTAGCTCCTCATGCATCTTGGGATATTATCTACATTTTATAAAATGTTTATTCAGATTTAGGGTTATTGTCATTAATGAAGATTTTCCCAATTGACCAAGTAATCAAAATCAGGAACGCAAAAATCCAACAGTAAAAAATTCCATTATTTGAATCATAAGATTAATATATGAAGTCCATACTAAGGACTTTCATCCCAGAACAACAAAACTTGGAAAGTGGGAGTAGGAAGTGGAGGCAGTAAAATGTTATCTTTTCTTTGTCTTTACTTGTTAAATGAAAAAGAGATAAATATGTAGAATTTAAAATGGGATGTCTGCTTCAAAATCTCAAGAGAGAGATTTTAAAAATGAAACATCTGACTTAACTCCATTTGACTGGTCTCATTTGTCACCGCATTCCTAACAATAAAGGACATTATTTCAATAGGAAAATAATAGCCAATTTAAATCACAGACAATGTACTTAATGGTGAAACACATAAGGGTTGACATTAAAATCAGGAATAAAATAAGATTTCTTGGGGCACCTGGGTGGCTCAGTGGGTTAAAGCTGCTGCCTTCGGCTCAGGTCATGATCCCAGGGTCGTGGGATCGAGCCCCGCATCGGGCTCTCTGCTCTTCGGACAGCCTGCTTCCTCCTCTCTGCCTGCCTCTCTGCCTACTTGTGATCTCTATCAAATAAATAAATAAAATTAAAAAAAAAAAATAAGATTTCTTATCACATCACCATTAGTTAACACTGTTCTAAAAATGTCTTCCTTTTTCTTGTCCAGTACTGAAGCATTTGTAGGTACATCTGAGAAAGCTAGTCCCTGGCTATAGGTTTCTATATCTTTCTCAAGCACAAGAGCCTCCGGGCCTACTGCCTAGGGCCTGAGATGAGAGGCAATGGCAGTGCCTTGTAAGGAAGAGGAAGAAGAAGGCTCTTGCCATAAGTGTGGCCTGTGGAGCAGGCAGCAGAATCATCTCTCTTGCTCTCAGGCAGCAGGTTACAACATGGGACTGTGGATGGACTCTCTATACTAGCAGGCAGTGGATGGAGAGTGTTCTTTGCCTATGGTGATGTCAAGAAGCCCCCCCCAAAGAACTGAGTGAGATATCCGAAGGGGACTACGTGGCCACATCTGGTGACTGAAGGCATGTGGCCAAAACCTTCTGCATCACCCTATTAACCAACCCAGGGCCCTGGCTCAGGCCACCCTGGAAGTCAAGGCCTGTGCCACACAAACACAGAAAACAGACTGAAACAAAGATAGGGAAAGCTTTCAGCTTGCATGCCATTCCAACTGCTCCACAGTGCCTGCCTGGAGTGCTGCGCTGAGAATGACCCGGAGAGAAGACAACCAGGTTGCCTTCACCAGACGCAGAATTAGAAATATAGGTCAGGGGTTTCTTCCCCAGCCAGTGTCGGCCAGTCCCAACACTTTAAATAACTCAGGGACAATCCTGAAGCCATAGGTCTCACTTGTGCCCAGGAGGTCAAGCAACTAAGAAGGTTGAACATGGTTTCTCCGGGCCAGGCCAAGTTAGAATGGGACTCAACCCAGTGTCCATGAGAAAACTGGCCATATAGATAAAGACTGAGCCAGAGTTAAATATCAAAGGAAATGCTGGGAAATGATTAATCTAAGGGCAAGGGGAAAGTGTAATGTGGGCAGAGCAATGAAATTAGTGACAGATTCAGTAAAAAGCAATAAACAAGGAGCAAAGTACAAATGAGTGAGCGTTTTGGTAGCTACTCCTTAAACAAGAAAATGCTTCCAGGTATTTCTTTTTTACAGGGAATAGCTGTTTAAACAGCAGGTACCATGTTGGGTTGGATAAGTAATTTAAAATTATTTCTAAAACATTTTTATAAAGCTATAAAACCATCAGTATTTCAAGCATATACAGCTCGCTCTGCTATGATGTTTGTTCAGCAAGTATCAGTTGGGTTCCAGTGTGACTAGGGGAAAATTTCAGCATAACACAAATTTTGAAACTGCTTGTGCAAATTTTGTCTCCCAGAAACATTAAGTGGATGAAGAAAACTGCACCTAGTTGAACTGAGCCACAGAGACATACACAAAACACATCCACCTCAAATATTTACCACCTACCTCAGTTTACCATCTGTGTTATGAGACATACCCACCCATTTTGGGTTTTACAACTTTCCATCCAATTTCAGATAATCCTCCCTCCACCACCTCTTTGGAACTCACAAGTTGCAACCCTCCTGGCATATACTTTCACAAACACAGTTCAGGTCTTTTTAAAAGCAATTTGACATATTTATTATAGTATTTACATATTGCTTAACCATTTAATATGTGTAAAACTACTACCATTTTTACTAGATTCCTATATTTTATTTTATATGTCACTGGAGAATTTTTTCACATCATATCCCTAACCCCATTTTTCCTATAAATCTCATAGATTTTACTGAGCAATCTTGCACAGCACACTGAATTCTGGGAACACACATATCACATTATAGCAGGCCCGACTATACAGCCAAATAGCTAAAGAGAAACAAGATCCAAAAACATAAAGACCCTACAGAGTAAAAAAATTGAAAGAAAAAAAAAAAAGACCATGAAATAAATCCCAGGTCTGATGTATATTTCAGGAAAAAATTAAAATTTTATAAGCTTTATTTAGTGGAGATACATCTGATGAAGAATCCAAGTATTCTACTTACAACAAGCCTTCGGAATCCCCAGGACACAAAGGAATGCGTGTAAAATTTTAGAAAAATAAAAACCACCTTCATTCTCTATTGCTATAGGAACTAGGATGTATTCTGTTTTATGTAACTTAAGTAAAATACTAGAGAAAAATTTATAATGTCATATAGAATCAGTCAAATCCAGAGGAATCCTTAAAAACAAAACAAACTCTTATAGGGCATTCGTTTTAAGACTCAAAAGAGTTGTGTCATTGAGACCTATCCAGAAAAACCTCATCTGAGAAGTATCACATATAATTTATTATAAATGAAAAATATTTTATAAGAAGCATAAAGACTTGCTTGCTGAAAATTACTCCAATCCTAACTGAGACAAGGTAGGTTCCATGAGTCTGAGTTCAGAATCGTAAGCTTAATAAATAAAAGAGCGTAGGTGAGTTCACCTATATTTTTATAGCACCAAATAAACAGAAGACTCTGTTCTTGAAACACACATGACCTTTACAAATAGCAAACAGTATTCTCCCCCAAACACCCATCTTTCTGATCACGGCTTCTTTCATGTGCCACATCATTCAAGTTGGAATTGTCAGTGAACTAATCAAGTTAACATTTGTTTAGCTTAGAAGACATTTACGTGGCCAGCTGCTGTGATAACCATATTCTGTTCCTGGGATAACTTCCCAATTTAGCAATTCAGTTGTTTTTCCACTCCTGGTACCAAAGTTAATTCCGGGCTATCTGAATGATTTCAATTAAAATGCCCTTATCTTTATATTAACAATGTTTAATTCCCAGGAAATCATAAAATGTGGTATGTGCAGATCTCTGGCCACATGACAAGACAGGGGGGTATAAAATAAGGAAACAGTTTTTTAAGTATTTTTAAAAAATTGACAACTTTGCTTTCGGATCAGATGTCAATGAAGTCACCCAGGTAAATATGAAATCTCAAATAAATATTACCTATTTTCAGTAATTATATTTATATTATCATATTATATTATGTTGTTATTATTATTTATAATTCCCATAATGGTAACTAAACATTCCATAGAGAGTAGTATAATTTTTTTTAGCAAAAGTAACTCGATTTTTGAGCAGCTAACTTCTATAAAACTTTATTTCTGTACTTTACTGTATCTATGACTCTGTAAGAAACAAATTCATTTGTAATGAATTAATAATTCATTTGTAAGAACAAAATTCATTTAAAAAGCAGTCTGTGGGGCACCTGGGTAGCTCAGCTGGTTAAGCATCTGCCTTCAGCTCAGGTCATGATCTCAGAGTTCTGGGATCTAGCCCCACATCAGGCTCCCTGCTTAGCGGGGAGTCCACTTGTCCCTCTCCCTCTGCCCCAGCACTCATGTTCTCTCTGTCAAAATCTTTCAAAAAACCCCTTATTTTTTCATTAAAAAAATAAGTTGATTAAAAAAGGAGCAAAAGTAATTCAATGGAAAAGAATGATACTCTTTTCAACAAACGGTGCTGGAACAACTGGACATACACTCAAGAAAAATAGACATAGACCTTGCACCTTCCAGAAAAATAATTTTTGAAATGAATTACAAGCCTAAATATAAAGGCAAAACTATAAAGCTCCTAAAAGATAACGTAAATGAAAACCTAAGTGACCTTGGGTTTGGTGATGGCTTTCTTAAATACAATACCAAAAGCATCAACCCATGAAAGGAAATTCTGAGTAAAGTTCATTAAAATTTTTAAAAACTCCTGCTCTGTAAAGATACTGTGAAGAAAATTAAAGGATAAACTATGGACTGGGAGAAATTCTTTGCTGATATATAAAACATACAAAGAATTCTTAAAACTTTAACAATAAGAAACAAAATGAGTGAAAGATTCAATGGATGTCTTACCTAAGAAGATGTACAATTTGCAAATAAGCATATGAGAAAATATTCAACACCCTATGTCATTAGGGAAGCAACCTAAGAGGTTGCTTTAAGAGGTAAATGGATAAACAAACTGTGGTTCATCTATACAATGGAATACTATTCAGTAATAAAAATAAATGAGCTATCAAGCCACAAAAAGACATGAAGGAAGCTTAAAATTCACATTATCAAATGAGGAAAGCCAGTCTGAAAAGGCTACTTACCCTATTATTCCAACTGTATGACATTCTGGAAAAAGCAAAACTCTGTATACAATAAAACTATTATGACTGAGTGAAGGAAGAGAGGGATGAATAAGCAGAACACAGAGGATTTTTAGAGCAGTGCCACTATTCTATATGACACTGTAATGGTAGACACATCAGTATACATTTGTCAAAACATAAAGAATGTACAATACAAAGATATACATCTTTGTCAGAACACTTATAGAATGTACAAAGCAAAGAAGTCAAATTTAAACTACAGAGCTCAATAATAATGTATCAATATTGGCTCATCAACTGTAACAAATAAACCACACTAATGCAGGATGTGAATAATAAAGGAAACTATGTGTGTGGCAGGGCAAGGGAGAACATGAGAACTCTCTGTACTTTCCTGACCATTTCACTGTAATCTTAAACTTCCTTAAAAAGTAAGGTCTATTATTTAAATACACACATACACACACACAAAGAAAAAGAAATAAGCTGAAGCTAAGATCAAGCACCAAATGCATATTCTAAAGTAAAGGATACACAAACTATAATATTAAGGTTTTCTTCAAAAATATGATCTATGCTGCTATCCAATTCTGTCATCAACTAAGCCCCAAGGAGAAGCTCGGGTTATTCCTGATATGGTCTACACCAGTACTATCCAACAGACATATACTATAAGCTACATATGCAATTTTAATAGTAGTCACATTGAATAACAATATAAGATTAAATTAATTGGTATATTATTTAACCTGAAATTTCACAATATTATCATTTCAACATGTAATCAACATAAAAGTCATTAATAAGATATTTTACATGCTTTTTCATTCAAACTTGTTGGAATCTGGGTGTATTTTACACTTACAGCACACCACATAACAATTTGTATGCTATATTTTAAATCAGAAATACTTAAAATCCATTTAAATTTCATAAAATTTATTATAAATTTAAAAAAAGTTCATGAAATTGTTCCAAAGATACTTAAAATTTTTCCAATAATGAAATTATACGTGCACATCCACACTGACAAAACTGGTTCAACATTTTTATAAGAATTGATTTTACTATGAAGAAAATGCATATCAGTTTCAAAACTACATCTATCCAAGTTATGTGAATAAATTATCTTTTATATCAACAAAGTATTCATAAAATTGAATTCAGAGAGACTATACAAATTGAAAAGTCTACATTTATCATTATTAACAAACCATTCATCAGATTGTTCTGGTAGTTTTTTATAGCAACTCTACTTAACAGTGCATACTATAATTAAAATGATCTATATAATTATCCATTTTTAAGACATATAAAGACATTGTTATTGATCTGTAGTGAAATTTTCAATTTCAACAACCAGTTAGGTTATAAAAATGCTTTTCTTGGGACGCCTGGGTGGCTCAGTTGGTTAAGCAGCTGCCTTCGGCTCAGGTCATGATCCCAGCGTCCTGGGATCAAGTCCCACATCGGGCTCCTTGCTCGGCGGGGAGCCTGCTTCTCCCTCAGCCTCTGTCTGCCTGTGCTTGCTCTCTCTCTCTCTCTCTCTCTAACAAATAAATAAATAAATAAAATCTAAAAAAAAAAAATGCTTTTCTTTTCCTTGGAGCTTCGAATTTAGCTCACTTATATGCAGTGTGATATTGGTGAGAAAACGTAAATCACAATGAAATTATTCTTTGTCTTTGATTACTGAGTATTTGTCAACTCTTCTTTTTTCAAGAGTTAGAAGTAGAGTCATCTTTGTAAAACTCTTCCATAACTCAACAACTGAGTACTGGCAAAGAGCACAAAATCATTAAATTCATTGTCTTGTACTGTTTTTAATAATTCAAAACTGGCAATGATTAAAATCATTTGCACATAAATAAATGAATTTAATAACTGAATCCATAATATTTTTCATAAACTCTATTTCAGAAAACTGAATGCAAATGTTTTCAGTAGGTATCATATAGTAGAATTAGGTCATATGGGAAACATCTCTCTTTTAAAATATTCCATAAATCTTGATATTTTGATCTATCATACCTGAGGTACCATCCTCCATGAAAAACTAACCATATAAACATTTTTTTAAAATCTACACCCCAAGTTCCTTTATCTAGGCCACATATTGATAGTTCTTTGTAAATTTGGAAATCCTTTGAAACAAACTATGTGGAAAGTATTAACTGAGTGGTACCTCATATCACATGACTCATCTAAAGCCAAAGAAAAATATGTGCAATTTTTCAAACTTTGGCTCAATTTGATGTTAATTGTCAGAATGACCATGTATTCTACAGGCAATTGCTCAATCTTTCACTGTTAGGCTTTTCCTTGTAATTTTCCCAAAAAATCTGATAACTGAAATAATTTCTCCTATAATCTCCTCAACTGAAAATGTTTTTCTTTTTCCTTAGAGTGAGAACAAAGGTGGCCAGAATTATACTCTTCCAACTGCTGAAATCAAACATGTTTATATTATACATTTAAACCTGATTTCTGGCAACCAATTTCATAAGTTCTTTTTCTAATACTGAGAACAAACTTACCAAATTCACTCTGTATTTGCTAAAAATATTTCTTCATATAGTCATCTTTACTACCTTTGTTTCTTTTTTTAATAAGAAAATAGCTTTTTGAGACGCCTGGGTGGCTCAGTTGGCTAAGCGGCTGCCTTCAGCTCAGGTCATGATCCCAGCATCCTGGGATGGAGTCCCACATCGGGCTCCTTGCTCGGCAGGGAGCCTGCTTCTCCCTCTGCCTCTGCCTGCCTCTGCCTGCCTCTCTGTCTGCCTGTGCTCGCTCTCTCTCTCTCTAGCAAATAAATAAATAAAATCTTTAAAAAAAAAAAAGGAACTGTCATTATTGCAAAATTTGTGGCATATATTCTCCCATTCTTGTTCTATCTTTTCATGTTCTAGTTTCTACATCACTACTCAATTTTGCATCAATTACGTGTATTTCATATGATTAAATATTTCTCTGTACTTTTTTACCTACAAAGCTAATAATATAGTAACTAAAACCACTGTAATGTCTATAAATATATAAAATGCATACACCACATAACGTATAATAGTTCTATAAAGTTACCAATCACAAAAGTATTGTAACACATGCTGTTTACATAAAATATTAAAATAACCACATTATAAGGTTGCATGGGTGTGTAAAAAAAATCATTTGATTTAGTTCAGAAAACTATTTGAATTATTCTGCTGACACCAAATAAACTGGTGCTATGTTTCTATAAAATATTAAAAAACAATGCACAGGCCTGACACATACCCACAGTACAATGATATCTCACATGATGCAACAGAAAAGTAAAATGCAGTCTTACCAAAAAATAAAGCACTGCTTAACTGAAAATTATTTTATGCTGAAAATATACTAAAATTATACTGAAAAATATTTTTAAGTTAAATTTTAATTATTTAAAAGTAAATAAAATTAAAAATTCAGTTTATCAGTCATACTAGCCAGATATCAAGTGCTCACAGCCCCATCCATATAGCCAGTTGCTATCACACTGGACAGTGGAGGTCTATACAGTCTATACACTTAAGGTTAAATAAGGTGCTTTTAAAGTGTTATTTTAGAAGATCTTTTAAAATCTTTTAAAAGATTTTAATGTCAATACATTACTCAGGTTGTCCCCTTTGGCCCTCATCCTTTTAGCTCTCAGTACAAAGAAACAGAGTTATTAACTATCACAGGGTTAGGAGGTAAAAAATACCAGTTACTCTAAAGCCCCAGCACTGAACTTTCTTCAAACTGTTTTTCTATTATTTTTCTAAATGTCTTCTTTTTCTATCATGCAGCCAGAAATCTAAAAACACAGGAAATGTGATTACCACTAATTTCATGAAATTTCTTTATTTTTAGTTATGCAATAAAAACCAAAACATATTAACAATTCCCAATAAAATTCCCAGGACTGCTACAGGTTCTACTTCCAAAAAATGCATATATTCATTGTTCAAAGATCTTTCTAAGGAGCTGAAATATTTTCCCTGAAACTAGTCCCAGAAAGTTAACGGAACATTCACTATAAGGACTTAAAGTGTTTAGAAAATTATTTAGAGAAACATGGCTCTTTAAATTGTAATTTTATATAAGATACTGATGGGTACAAAAATACTCAAAAATGATTGCTAATAGCTACAGGGTTTCTTTTTGGGGTGATGAAAATATTCTAAAATCAAATAGTACTAGTGACTCTACATTCTATCAACATACTTTACACTACTGGATTGTGTATTTTATTTTTTTTTAAAGATTTTATTTATTTATTTGACAGACAGAGATCACAAGTAGGCAGAGAGGCAGGCAGAGAGAGAGGGAGAAGCAGGCTCCCTGCTGAGCAGAGAGCCTGATGCGGGGCTCAATCCCAGGACCCTGGGATCAGGACCCGAGCCGAAGGCAGAGGCTTTAACCCACTGAGCCACCCAGGTGCCCCTGGATTGTGTATTTTAAATGGTGACTTTTATGGTATGTGAATTATATCTCAATAAAACTGCTATATAAAAGCATTCACAAATGCCTCCTATATTTTTTAAGTATAAACTATTAGTGAAGAAGACAAGGCTTTCTCAGTAATCACATCTCAGATGTGCAATATTCACTGCTGCATATGTTGAAATAAGACAGACATAAAAAATTCATGTAATTCCTACTACTATTACATATGTATGGAAATGAACACAAAATGATTTATAAGAGAAGACACAGAAAAAAGAAAATGTGGGACTTTAACTGCATGTATATTGCTCTAATTTTTTACATCATGTAGTCACACGTGACTTGTGTAATGAATAATAAATGTTTTGAAAACATAATAATCTGGTTTATACATGCATTTCTCTTCATTTACACTATCCCTCCCTTCCTGTACACTTTCTACTTGAAATACTTGCCCCAAAATCTAGAATTATACTTTTAACCTGATTACCAAAGACTCTAAAGTCCTAATAACCAAAGACTTTACATAAGTATGCTTTCTATGCTCTCCAATCAAAACATTTAGAGAGGGTGCCTGGGTGGCTCAGTTGGTTGAAAACTGCCTTCTCCTTAGGTCATGACCCTGAAATCCCAGGATCGAGTCCCGAATCACGCTCCCTGCTCAGTGGGGAGTCTCTTCTCCCTCTGACTCTCCCCCCTCTTCTGCTCTCTCTCTCTCTCTCTCTCATTCTTTCTCCCAAGTAAATAAATAAAATATTTTTAAAAAAGAAACATTTAGAGAATATAGAAATAGTGGAAAATACACATACTGCACTCCTTACCAGATACTGAGCTCTACCTTCTCTGTCAGGTATTTTTGGTATCTCTTGGTAAGCCCACCACCTAATATATCATCTGGAACAGAGTAAGCACTGAGACAGAGTTGCTGAGTGAACCAATAACATCACTCTCATGGGGAGTATACAATCTATCCACCCTCCTCCCTCAAAGAATACTAAACTTGTTCCAATATCCACCCTCACCTATAAAGTCTAGAAAAAGCTGACCTACAACAGCTCCAGGTTATATCTGACTGGGTAAGAGCATTTTTGCCAACTCAAGAATGGATATGTGACATGTTAGGAAGCAGGTTCTTAAAAAGGTGTTCTTGCTCCTTATGGACGCTATTTCACCTGAAACCTGCTTGGTACCTGCCATCAGCTTGAGAATTAAGCCATGTGAAGGTCAGCAAAGTAGAGAGCCAAGAGGTGGAAAGAACTTGGGTAACATCAGTAAGCTAATTAATCAACCATCCCTGAAGCCTGTTTAATTACTGAATTTCCTCCCATTTGAGGAAATGTCCTCATTATTCAAATAAGTTGAAGCTGCTGTTGTTTATAGCCAAATGTATCCATTTGGTGCTCTAAGTTGATCAGAATCACAAATATGGTGAAAATACTCCAACAATACAGATATTGAGTTGTTTTTGTTTTGTTTTGTTTCAACCAAATTACTCTGCCTAGATTCCCATTATTGTTCTAATCATACTTCAGGTTTGGCTGAATGACCATAAGTTGGTTGACGAGCTCAGGTAGGAATCAGCTTGTGAAGGGCAGACAAAGGACAACCACAAAACAAACTTCCAGAAGTAGAATTTCCAAAAGACATGTAACATTCAATTGCTTTGCTTTATCCCTTATTAGAGGACTAGTGTCAGGAGGGATGCACTATAACATTTGTTTTAGGATTCCAGCATTCTACAAGGCTTCCTAGGTGGTATCCTCCCACTAATGTCTACACTAAGTGGTTCCATTTGGAACCTAAAACAAAATGTTATTGTCCACAAAAGAAAAACATTTGGCAAAGAGACTTCTTTGTTCCAAGCACCTAAAAGGACTTCTATAAACATTAAAGAAAAATAAAAGATTTTAAAAGATTGAAAACATTTTTTCCAAAAACTGAAACACATTGGAAAGCTGGGGCTGAATCAAGTTCCCAAACATCAGAACAGCTGTAATCACAAAATAACTGCAAAGAAAGAAAAAAGCATCTAAACAGAATGTCCAGTTTAATATCTAACCAATCAGCTCCTTTAAAAACTGTATTTTGGTCAAATCATCATCTTCACAACAGTGAAAATAAAAATGTCTACAAAGTAGGCAAACCCACCACAGTAAAAGACCAGAGGAATAAAGAAGTTTCTTCTTTTTTAACCTTTAAATTACATCTTTTCTAAGAATACCAATGGTAAAATTGTGTATACATTTATTCAATATATTTCTGAATACGAATGGTAGCCAAACATATTGTGGTAATCATTTTTCATTCTGTAAAAATATCAAACCATTATGCCATACACCTCAATCTAGCATAAAGTTATATATCAATTATACCTCAATAAAAAATTTATGGAATATGAATGATTTATTCAATATTATAAAATGACTTTAACTTTTACTCAATAATACTAATATCCTAGATCTGTGCAAAGACCTAAGGGGTACAGATTAATATGACAATGCCAGGTTTTCCAAAGTTTACAAGGTAGTAATCTCCCCATCTCTCACACCCTCACTCTCACTCTCCACATGCCTGCTCTCACATCCATCACCACCTTCCACCCATATGGTTCAGGCTAAACACTCAAAAGTCATTCTGATTTCTTCCCTTTCAACACACAATCAATCAGCAAGCCTTATCAGTGTCAGTTACCTCTAACAACATACGCCAGAAGCCTACCACCTCTCACCAACTCCAGCTGCTAAGGTCCAGGTCCCTGCTGCCAGCAAATCACTCCTGGACACAGTCATAGACCCGGTATCCCTGCTCCACTCCTGCCTCCCTCCAAGAGCCTGTTCACCACCCAGCAGACACAGTGTTCTTCCCAGGACATGAAGAGGACCACATCATTCTCCTGGTTCAATCCTTCAGCTGATGGAATAAACCTTGTGATCTGACTTATACCTACCTCTCAAACCCCATGCCCTACATCTGGCCCCTCATGCACTAACTACTAGCCATGCTGGCTTTGTTTCTGGCCTTGAAACAGCCCAAATTTACTGACATCTCTGCCCCTCCCTAGGCTCCTGATCTAGGTATTCTTCATACAGCTGTGCTCTCAATGTTTAGGTCTCCTCACAATTTGTCAGCCCTGCTAGAGTGAGAAAGTAGGAATTCATGTGCTGGGCATTTTAGCTCACTGTTCTGTTCTATTTTTTAAAGTAAACTTTTTGCTGAAATGTAACATAATTACCAAAAAAAATGCAGAAACATTAAGTGTATAGATAAACGAATCTCTCAAAGTAAACACACCAACATAACTAGCAGACAGATCAAGAAACAGTACCCAGAAGACCTTCCAGGTCCCTGCTCCAAAGTCACTATCCTCACAATGAGGTAACAGCAATCTCGATTTATAATTTCATAAATTAGTCTTACCTTTTTATGAAATTTATATAAACAAAATCATGTAGATTCTTTGTCTCCAGCTTCTTTCATGCAATGTTATGCTTTTAAGATTCACCCATGTTAAGATTACAACCCACAGTTGTAATACAAACCTTTATAATACACTGCATTTGAACATTTACTGACAGGTGGACATTTGGGTTATTTCCAGTTTGGGACAACTTCTCATCATGCTGCCAGGAAAATTCTTGTACACAGCTTCTAGTAAATATATGAACATATTTCTACTGGGAATATGCCTAATGGAATTGCCACATTGTATCATATTCAGCTCTAGTAATACCATTAAATGGTTTTTCAAAGTGATCGTATTGATTTAAAAAACCCAGAATCAGTGTAAATGAGTTTCAGATAATCCTTGCAAATATTTGACATGATCTGTCTTTTTAATTTTAGTCATTCTGGTGAATATATCATGGCATCTCATTATGCTTTTGGTTTGCATTTCCTAGATGCCTAATGAAGCTGACCATTACTACATGTTTATTGGCCATTTGGATAACTTATTGTGTGAAGTACCTGTTCAAGTGTACTTGTGCCCATTTTTAATTTTTTTAAATCAAATTGTAGTTCTTAATATATTCAGGATATAAATCATTTTTCAGGCATATGCATTATAAATTTCTAAATTTCTCCCCCTTTGTGATTTGCTTTTTCATTCTCTTTACCGTATGTTCTGATGAACAGTTCTTAATTTCACTTCTATCCAATGTGTCATTTTTCCCTTTACAGTGTTTCTTGTTAATTTAAGAAATCTCCACCTACCCTAAGATCAGAAACCTACATTTTCTTCCAAAGGCTGATTATTTTTACCTTACAGGTTCGCATTTATGATCACATTAAATTGATTTTTCATATAAAACATGAGTTAGGGGATCACTCTTTTTCCACTAAGGATATCATTCTGACCCCACACTGTTATTGAAAATTCCATTCTTTCCCTACTGTATTGATAACATCTTTGTGAAAAACAGTGTCTACTTGTCTTATCCTTGTGCCAATACTACAGTATTAAATTAGAATGCCCTTATATTAAGTCTTGATATCTGATAAGTTAAGTCCTCCAGTTTTGATCTTTCACTTCAAGGCTGCTTTGGTAGTTCATATCCCTTTGGATTTTCACATCAATTTTACAACCAGTTTCCACCTAAACAACCAACCAACCAAACAAAACTTGCCAGGATTTTTAATGAGATTGCATCTTTTGAAATCTACTGACTAATGCTTTATGCATATGGTTAATTGTGGTAAACATTCCATGTGCATTTGATCAACTGTCATAGGATAGTATTCTACATATGTCAGTTAGGGCATGTCTATTAATTACATTGACCAGATTACTTCTCTGTCCTTTCCAGTTTTATCTTCCTGCTTATTCTCTCAGCAGTTGAGTCAGATATGTTTAAGTCTCCCATTAGGATTGTGGTTGTCTATGTCTTTTCCTAGTTCTTTCAGTTTTTGCCTTCCCATTTGATTATATATATGTTATACATTATATATATATATGTATGTATATATATACATACTTCTTCTAGTATACTTCTAGTATACTGACCCTCTTCATTTCTAGTAATGTTCACTTCCTTAAAGTCTACTTGTATAGTAGTCTACTTCTTCTAGTATACTGACCCTCTTCATTTCTAGTAATGTTCACTTCCTTAAAGTCTACTTGTCAAATACTAGAGAAGTTACATCTGATTTCTTTTCATTTGCATGATATATCTTTTTTCATGTTTTTATTTCCAGGCTTTCTGCGTCTTTATACTTTAAAATTGTCCATTAAGGAATATCACGTTGGTTTTTGCATTCAATCCATTAATAATGGTCTTTTAATTGAAATATTTGTCCATTTAAATTTAATATGATTATTGATCTGGTTGGATTGATAGCTACCATATTAGTTTATTTTCTAAATGACCCAATTGTTTCTTTTTTCTCACTTCTTGCCTGATTTCTGCATTAAGAAAATTCTTTTATTATCCAGTTTTTTCCTTTATTTTACTTGTTAGTTAAATAATCTTTTACTATTATTTTAGAAAATTTAATAAAATCTATTTGATGCTAGAACTTTGTAACTCTTAAATTCCCTTTGTTTCCCTTTGCCTTTCAATTTTTTCTTATTGTTATATAAATTGTACATATTTTTAAATCCATAAAATATTACAATCGTTTAGTACCACCAACATTTATATTTACTCATCCAAATATTTACCCTCTATTGCTATTTACTCTGTTCTGCATGTCCATGCTTCCATCATAATTCATTTTCTTTTTCCCAAAAGAGCTACCTTTCTTTAGTATTTCTCTGGTGTGGCTAAGTTGGGTTTTGCTTATCTGAATACACCTTTATTTGCCTTTCATTTTTTGACAAAAACTACTTATTAAAAAAAATCAAATTTGGAAATCAAAACTACTTATTAAGCAAATCAAATTTGGAAGTTCTTAAATTTACTAAGGAAAAAGCTTCAAATCCTTTATATATACATTAGTTTTACTCTAACAAAGAAATCTATACACACTTTTAAGATTTAGAGCTATTTTCTTTCCTTTTCAATGAAAGAAAAACAATTTAAAAATAAACAGGAACAAAATTACAACAGAAAATGTCAATTCTAAAAAATCTTACACAATTTGGATAATTTTTCATCAAGTGGCAGAACTCAAATCATCATTGAAAAAAATTTTTATTTTAAAGATACCATGATAAATTTAATTAGGCATGCCCAAAGACAAGTCATGTTGTCTAAATACCCACTTAATGCCATTATCTTTTCAAATTTGCAGCTGCCCATCCTCTCTCCCCTTTTTTTAACACTAAATACCCAAACATCTCAAACTCAGCCTTTCCCTGTTTAATATATAATTCCATTTCATTAGATTTTTTTTTTTTATTTAGCAAAGTGAAAATGGTGGTACAGGATATAGGGTGATAATGCTAAATGCCCATATTTATATAGAGACATCGTATACGCTCCTAAGCCTCTGGAGAAAGAAATAGAAGTCAAGGATTTTTAAGCACAAGGATGAACATTCTCTAGATTTCAGCAGTGCAAACAGAGAAAAATTTCTTCTTTCCCACAGCACATGATGATATGTTATTTCCACACCAGTACATTCACATTTTTGGAGACAAAAAGGGATAACAAATAACTTGGATCAGAAATGGATAGACACTTTTTCCCATTACATTTTGCTCAAGATAGTCTCCCATAAGTAGAGAGTCCTATCATAAAGAGAAGAAAAACATTTTTAAAAAAAAATCATTAAAACAAAGCAATTGAACACAAAAGCAAAAAATATAGAAGATGGTAACTTGCTCCCAGAAAATATAAAATTTTAAGAAATAAAAAAAAGGAAGGCTGGAATCTATTAGTATTCTGTTAACCCACTTCCTATCTTCCTATTTAGTCTTTCTCATTCTTCCACATCATCACCATTTTTACCTCCTTCTCCCTTTATCCTCATCTTCTTCATCATAAATATGTTACAAGTCTTATTTATTATTATGCAAATAAGCTTCTTCTACTTCCCTTTCTCTATCATCCACATAAGAAGCTAAATTGTCCTTTAATAGATCTGACCAAATAGCACTTTTTATGACATCTCCTAATTGACTTGCTCCTGCATCCAAATCACTGGTGAACAAGGTGAAGAAAGTTGGAGATTTTTCACGGTACCTCTTCAAGAAAACTTTATTTTGTATATGACATGAACATTTCATCAAGTCCTTCCTAGATTCTCATTTGATCTCAGTCAACACTGAAAATGGGTCCCCACTCTTACTGAGATGAATGTAAAGATTTTCAGCAAAATTAAAAAACAATTATGATTCAGTCTTCAAATTCTGTCACTTTAGTTTTGAGAAAATAGTTCAGTGTCTCTTCCTTCTTATCCCTAAGCAAAGTAGTCATCTGCACACAGTTGACAAACATTACCCCTAAATTTGGGATTTGGGAAATCAATTATGGCCTCTTGTTAACTGTATGCAAAGTTCGTTACACCTTTGTTTTACTTTGAAAGTTTTCTCACTGCCTCATTTGTAAAGTCTATTTCAATTTACACATCTGTGTATATAAATGCCTCCTGTTGTTCTCTCCCTCTCTTCAGTGAGTCTACAGTGGCAAATTTTTCCCCTGGCCAGGATTTGGAAGTGGTCTTGAGTTGCTCATTTGAAGAGAGGGTAAAGACTTAAGGTTAGGACTGGTGCTGTGAGATAAATCCAAAACAGCAGTCACACAGGGAGATGTTTATATTTGAAGATGTTCAAAGAACTTTGCTTCACTTTTTAATATTTTTGCTGGGTATATAATTCTAGATTGGCAACTATTTTCTATCACCCTAAAGATATTATTCAGTTGTTGATTATATTTATCACCATTTTATCTTTTCTTTTAAAAAACAGCTTTTGGTTTATTTATCCGTGTTTCAAAGTAAAATCTCTCTTTTTTTTTCCCCCTGACTGCCTTTAAGATTGCCTTAGTTTTCAACAGTTTTACTAAGATATATCTGGGTAGATTGCTTTTTGTTTTTGTTTTTTTTCATTGATGCTGCTTGAGGCTAACAGAGCTTCTTCAGGTAAGGTTTTTAAAGAGTCCTGGAAAATTCTCAGCCATTATCTCATCAAATTTGCTTCTGTCCCATTTTCTTCCTATTGCCCTTCAAATGCTAAAAAGTCCTAACATTAAAGGTATATTAGATATGTTCACTGTCTCGTGTATTTATTTTTAGACCCTGTTCTTCATTTTCATTATTTTCTATTGACTTTTTTTCTCCTCATTAAGCCTATCTTTCGCTCTGTCATATCTAATATCTAATTCAAATACTGAGTTCTCAGCTTCAGTTATATTTTTTCTCTTCTAGAATGTCCACTTGACATTTATACATCTTAATTTTTTTGGTAAAATTCTCCATCTCATTATTTCATCTGTTTCATCTTTCCTTCATTGCTAGAACATATCAATTATGATCATTTTGAAGGCCTCATTTGCTAATTCTAATCAGTATCTAAATATAATACCTGAAATATGTTATTTATGTCAGTTTCCATTGTCCAGCTTTTCTTTCAGATCTAGTCATATGATCCTATCTCTTAGCATCAAGTCATTCTTTTAAAAGATTTATTTATTTTAGACAGAGAAAGACAGAGCAGGGCGAAAGGCAAAGGGAGAGGGGAGAGAATCTCAAGTAGATTCTGTGCTGAGCATGGAGACTGACACAGGGCTCAATCTCATGACCCTCAGATCATGACCTGAGCTGAAACCAAGAGTCAGATATTCAATCGACTGAGCCACCCATGCACCCCTCTTAGCACTGAGTCATTTTTAATTAAGTGCTGGACACTGTATATTAAGAAACTTTGGAGAATCCAGGTATTTTGTTTCTCCAGCATAGGTCTACTCTGACTTCTGCCAGGCAGAGCAGAAAGTGTTAATCACAAACTAATTAGGGAGTGAGCTGATTGGAGGCTCGGCTGCAGGTGTGGCAGGCTTAAGCCACTCTCAGTCAAGGACATTCCTACAGCACAGAACTGCAGTGCTTCCAACTGAAAGCGCTGTGCAGAGTTCCTCCTCAGCAACATGAGACTGCAGGACACTCCACTTCTTAGCGGGTGAGAATTCTACCACTAAACCACCCAGGCACCAATACACTCCACTTCTTGAAAGTGTGTGGCTGAACGTTAGCATTCTGCCGTGCAGTTTCATAATTCTGCAAATGTCTCGAAGGGGAATCAGCAATGTTTTTAGTTCTTTTAGAGTTCCAATCTCTACCTGTTCATCTATACTCAAACAACTCAGCTCTACATGTGCTGAAATCAGATTTTCAGGCTCTTGTTTATAATCCAGAATCCAATTTCCCAAATGAAAAGAGGCTGCAGGTTGTCATTTTACCTCTCCCAACTTTTCCCTCTAGAACCTTAGACATTCTGGTATTCCTTCTTACAACAGCTCTGATGTTACGCAAATCATTTTTTTATTGAATCTGTCTTTGTAGATCTCAGCAGTAATATTGATGTGTTCAAGTTCCTATCCAACATGCATTATCCTGCCCTATTTTACTTTCTTTATATCATTTCATTTCTTCATATCATTTATTTTCTTTATATCACATCACTACTTCTCATTGTATTACATATTAAGGATGTTTTATGTCTAACTTTCCCTACTAAAACCTAAGTCCCAAGAGAACAAGGGCTTTACTGAATCCTCAGAGTAAAATCAGACTGAATATTGACCGACCCTGGTATTCTTTCCCATCCTATCATGCTTCACTTATCATGACTACTTTTGTCATTTGAAGACAATGCCAGAGCACCTGGGTGGCTCAGTGGGTTAAGGCCTCTGTCTTCAGCTCAAGTCATGATCCCAGGTTCCTGGGATGGAGCCCCACGTAGGGCTCTTTGCTCGGCGGGGAGCCTGCTTCCCCATCTCTCTCTCTGCCTACTTGTGGTCTGTGAAATAAACAGATAAAATCTTAAAAAAAAAAAAAAAGACAATGCCTATTTTTTCTCTGTAAATATTCCAAATGTCCTTATCATTTTTCAGTATGAGAAAAGAAAAAACTAATTTTACATTAACATATTCTTAGTCAAAAACTCTTCCTCCCCTCTCTTCATGTTTCCTTACTTTCTCCTCTATAAGAGGAAGAAATTAGAGCTATATTTCCTCAGGTTTCTCTCCTCCATGGTCCCTTGCCTTCATTTGACTATTGAGACCCTGAAGGTCATTCCTCTCTATGCCTGACTCCCTGCTGTAGTAAGCAGACCTACCCTCGGTCTCAGGATGTGCCTTCTACAGCAGGCTGCAGACCTGCCTGTCTCTGTCCAAGCTCTCTGGTATCCCACGTTCTGACTCTGCTACAAACAGAGCCTGGGAGTCAGGCCACACTTTTCATTGCATTCAAAGGGCAAATATATTCAGAATCTACTCTGCAGGCCCCTCTTGCCTGCAAAGACCAGGACTGAAGAAGCAGAGTTTAAAGTCCCCACTCTGACTGTGGGTTCCAGTCATATTCTCCAATCTAGGTCTTCTGGAGCCATGAACTTAAAAGTTACTCAATGCTCAGTAATGAGGTAGATATTTTAATTTTTGACTGGCTCCTATCTATTCTTCCTTGATTGGAACCAAAGAGAGACAGAAGGGTTATTAATTAGGACACATCACCAGAGTGTAAGGTCTGGGGGTTAGGAAGGAAGTTCCCCAAAACAAACCATATTTAAAGAGCAATCACAGAAGGGGCCCCAGTTCACCTGGTATATATATTTATTTTGAAATAATAATTTACTCTAGCTGTAGGACATTAACAATTCTTATAAACACTTACAAATCTTGTAATCATATTTCCCTAGCTGTAATTTTGAAAGCATGTTATTTACTCAGAGGTACAAAATCTTTTCTGCTAACAAAAATAAATAAAACTACGATTATTTGATATTTTGCATTTGTAATATACAGCTACCAAACAGAATGTAATAACTAATAGCCCTGGTAATTCCACTAACCTCAGATGTAAAAATGTAGTTTTCCTCATCAATCCTCAAGGCAATAGATTTAGAAAAGTAAACAAATATAAAATTTTTTAAATGTCATTAAGTCACAATCATACAGGTAAAGCTGATTCCTCTCATACTTTATGCACCCTACAATGTATTACTTCTGGAATCCTTACAAAACCACAAGCTCCTTAAGAGTAAGAGCACAGACTTTTCAAAAAGCAAAGTTTAAGTCTTGTGTTGTTTGTCTCCTTAAAGCACAGAGATTACTTTTCTACCAAGTTATAGACACTTTTCTTCTAAGGCCTAATAGCAAGAAATCATCCCGTATCTAAGTCAGAGAGATTTTATTTTTTCCTATAAAAACATCACCCAGAATTTAGGTATTTTACTTGACTCTCCAGGTTTTACCTGGTTCTCTGGGACTCTGCATGTGAATTCTTAACTAGCTAATGGCAAGAACATTTTGTCAACAGAGGCCCATCCTCTGTATTACTACCCATCAGTATTACTAAACTGTAGCACATATTCTGGCTCAACCCGCATCAGATCACACCACTGAGTACCCAAATACACTTGCTAAACTGTTCAAAGACTGAGAGGAACATGTGCCTAGCATGAGTGGGAGAAGGGGGATGGGATTGAGTCCTTTGGGATCTCACAATAGATGCAAAGTTTAGGAATGAATGACTCCACCGGAAATGTCAGGAGGACACTGAGTTTTGAGAACTTACCAGGTCAGTTTCTAGACAAAAACTTCCTACAGGCGATGCAAAGGGATGCCTTGGAAAAGGAAAGGAATATCCACTGAAAACAGAACACAGGTGTTTGTGGAAGATTCAAGCAGACATTGGATTCACCAGCAACCACTTTGGAATACCTGAATAATAGGCAGGTGAGGAAAAATTACAATCTGTATTATATTCTATAGGTACCAAAATTTAAAGGTATGTATGTGCAGGAAGCAGAAAAACCCAGAGCCTAAAGAGGAAGTATCTGCACTATGCCTTGAAATACTGAAGAAGGTATTATAGAAAAAGAAGCTCTTGGAGATTTACAAAACAAAGGATGATTGAGTTTTAGCCACAGTACATGAATAGATTTTGGTCTTAGAGCAAGTTTGAGCAGGTACAGACTGGAAGGAAATATACCTCAAGCTCCAAATGACCTGGAAAGAAGTAGATGAAAAGACTGTTCTACAGAATAGAATGCAATACAGATACCTGGGCTCAGGCCACTAAATTATCCACAGGAAGTATTTACTATCAAGCACTGGTTTCCAACCTCAAGCTCTGTGATTGCCCTCAGGCCCAAGAAAGAAAGAAATCTTCTACCAATGCACTTAATTCTAAGTGAAAAATAAAAATCTGAGGTTACCAACAAGCCTTAAGGACAAATGAGACTGAGTCTCTTCAGACCTGAACTTCGAATTCTGGTGGCCAAAACAGAATGAGGCTTAGGTGCTGGTGAATTCTCTGAAGCAGTGGGCATCAATAAATGTCCAACCTGTACTTCTGGAGGGAGAGGTGGAGGTTGCAGCAGACAGTATCAACTGATCCCTTTAGATCCTTTATATCCTGTCCTGAACCCAGAGGGGCTTGCACACACATGTAGGCTCCTTCCTAACTGGGCCTTCCAAGTTCTTTGGCATGAAATGGCCACCTAAGGGTTCCTGGCCTTCTCTACCAGAACTGCTGACCATAAGCCAAGTGCAAAGAGAGACTGAGGAAGAGCTATGACACATGCTCTCTCACATGACACCATTTTCTAGACTGTTCTAAGGATCTGGTACATGTCCCATAACCACACATAGACAAGAAGGTTAACTACTGGCTTGAGAAGGACAACCTGTCTGAGAACACCAAGTGGTTAAGTTTGTAGCTATCTGTCAAATTAGAAATGACTTAAATAACCAGTCTCAAAGCACCCACCGGAGAGGGTAAGCTTACTACCTCCCTCTGAGAGGACTCAAATGGCTCCATGAGGGGAAGACTACAGAAGGACCAGTTATTCTCCTTTCTCTCTGCTCCTTCTGAGTCTGGCACCTCCAAAGCCAAATAACAACAATGGACTTCACTCGTAAAACTCAAGCCTGGGAAGCAGCTCATTTGGTTAACTTAAAAGTAATAGTATTAAGGCTAGGAATTCAAAAGATGTTAATTGGTTGTGTTTTTTTTTTAAGATTTTATTTATTCACTTGACAGAGAGAGAGATCACAACTAGGCAGAGAGGTAGGCAGAGAAAGAGAGGGAAGCAGGTTCCCCGTTGAGCAGAGAGCCCAAGCGGGGCTCAATCCCAGGACCCTGAGATCATGACCTAAGCTGAAGGCAGAGGCTTAACCCACTGAGCCACCCAGGCACCTGATGTTAATTGTTTTTTCAATGTTCCCCCCAAAAGGCAAACCACTGAGAGAGGTTTTCCCTTGTCCTGTCCCGGGACCTACCTGCTCCCCCGAGCCACCACCAGAAGCAGAACAAAGACTGGCTGACCATCCAAACTGAAAACCAGACTAGGAGGAGAAAGAACTAGAGAGGAAGGAATAGAAGGCCATGCGAACTAAGGGGTTAAAAGGATCGAAGGTCTTAGGTGAAAAGAGCAGGCTCACCAAGGGAGACTCTTATCAATACTCTTCTGAGTTACATAAAAAGTACAAATATTGCTTATTCAAAACCCAGATATTAAATAGGAAGTAAAATAAAATAGAGAACAGCAATCACTAAGTAAAGGTAACATTACCTGAACCTACAATGTATAAAATCAATAGTTCTTTGGGCAGCAGAGTGAGAGGACAGGGGTAGAGGTGTGTGAAAACAAGTACTAATGTAAAAACATTAAAGGCCCAGGAGAATAGGTCATATAAAACTAGGTGATCCCCTGCTGCACTGTCAGCTACAGACCAGTTCACAAACAGCCTGCCTGCATTTCCTATAGGCAAGGATTTCTTTCAAAATAAAAATTACAATCATTATCTGCTTCACAATTCATAACCGGCTGTGCAAAACATGAACCCATCACACTAAAATTTTCAGAACAAACATCAAAAGCCATTAACAACCTCTTAAATAACTGCTATTTGTATGTTTATGACTTATTTAGGCAATCTTTTTATTTGTCACATAAATGTTTGATTTCTGAAAACCTTCACAATAAAAAAAAATTTACTGAGAAAATTAAGACCATAAGGTCTTAATAGTGAAAGCCGCCAAAATATGTTTACGTTTATAAAATAAACAACTAAAACAGCATGTTAAATTAGGCAAATCAAAGACATTTTCCACTTCTAGTGAGGACTATGAATTTCCATTTTCCATCACCCGCACTGTAGAAATCTTTCAAGAATCTCTTCCTCAAGCACCGTTCCCCACCACCAGCAATTTCAGCAATATGGATGATGATTAAAAATGTGTTTTGTTTGCAGGTAATACACTACGATGGCTTTCTGTGTCAAACTGGCTAGGCTATAGTAACCAATTATTTATCAACTATTACCCTAATTGTAGCTGTGAAGGTATTCTGCAGATGTGGTTAAGACCTACAATCAGTTGATTGTAAATAAAGGATATTACCGCCAATGCTGTATGGCAGGCCCTCACCCAATCAGTCAAAGGCCTTAATTGTCAACTGAGGCCTGCCAGAGATGTTCTGCCTCAAGACTGCAAAGTCAAATCCTATCTGAGTTTCCAGCCTGTAAGCCTGCCCTATAGATTCCAACTTGCTACCCCAAAAATCATGCGAGCCAATTCTTTGAAAAAGAAACAAAACTCTGTGTGTGTGTGTGTGTGTGTGTGTGTGTGTGTGTGTGATTCTCCAACCTACTGGTTCTGTAGCTCTGTAGATTCGAACTGATAAATACACATTCAGACTTTATTTTTAATTTAATTTGTGTGTGTGTGTGTGTGTGTGTTCTGAAATTCATTGTTTATGAACCAAACCCAGTGATCCATGCAATATGTGCCCTCCATAATACCCACCACCAGGCTTACCCAACCTCCCACCTCCTCCTCTCCGAAACCCTGTTTGTCTCTCAGAGTCCACAGTCTCTCATGGTTTGTCTCCCCCTCCGATTTCCCCCATTCACTTCTCTCCATCTCCCAGTGTCCTCCATGTTATTCCTTGTGCTCCACAAGTCAGTGAAGCCATATAATAACTGACTCTCTCTGCTTGACTTATTTCACTTTTTATGTGAAACTCTCTTACCTCTTGATTCTATCCCTTTCCAATTCAATGATCCTACTTCTCTCAGCCCCACCCTACTCATGGAACCCACCAACTACAATTCTTGGAAATGAGTTTTTTTCCAAGTGTTTGCTTCAACAATCTCTATACCTTTACTTCTCTATTTCTATCCCTCGGGCCCTTCTTTTTCTAATGACTAGAAAAGAACAGCAACAAATATACTTGGCATAAACTAAGATGAAAATTCTTATACAGATGTACATTTGCATACACAGATCCCTGCATGAGGGAAATTTCAGATTGCAAAAGACTATCCACAAAGTCAGTTCTTGAAATATAGGTTTAAAGTGGTGTTTTCATTCCAACAAGGAGCTCCGAACTGTTTCTAAGAAATCAGAACTACAATTGGGAAATAAAAGTTAAAAGAAAGGTAGAATTTCATTTACAGAAATTGAATTCTTAATCCAGTCCAAGAACATGCTTATTTTATAATCCAAACATCCTTATGCATGGAAAACTCCTTTTTTTTTTTTTTTTTTAGATTTTATTTATTTATTTGATAGACAGAGATCAAACAAGTAGGCAGAGAGGCAGGCAGAGAGGGGAGGGGAGAAGCAGGCTCCCTGCCGAGCAGAGAGCCCAATGCGGGACTCAATCCCAGGACGCTGGGATCATGACCTGAGCCGAAGGCAGCGGCTTAACCCACTGAGCCACCCAGGCGTCCCTGGAAAACTCCTTTTTCAATGATGAATTATAAACTTCAGAATTCTAGAATTGTCCAGTAATATATTTCAACAGTATTTTTTTAATGCTAAACTTTGAAGTTACTCGGGTCCCTTAAAAGTGAAACATTCCAGCGTTTAAATAGTAGACTGGAATCAATACCTATTAACTGATTAGCCTTGTAAATGCACTGAATTAAGTATAAAGAAAAAACATTAAATATTTAAAATAACAAGGACATCCTTACCTCCCACATCAACCTGTAATCCATATTTTCATCCAAGTCTTCAGGCATTCTCTTCTCTCCGGCAAAGGGTCCAAACTTCTCACCCTGAGTAGTGATGATTACATTGAAAAGGATTAGTTCAATAATCAAGTTACTAAAATAAACTTATTTTTTCCTCCAAATCTGCATGCCCAATGAATGAGACACATTTAAAGTATTACCTAATTTATACAACACAAAATATTTACATATTTAAGATCCAACTTAATCTGTTTTTAGCTTAAAAGCCTGAATCCACAATACAGGAGCCAACATAAAAGGGTTAAATTGTATAACATTCAAATTCTGACAAGGCCTCTGGCAAGTGGTCTTAAAATGACAAGCACTGAGTTTTGCCTGACTTGAGAGACAAGCCCACCAGGCAGAAAATCACCTGGTTTCCATAAAAATCATAAATTCGTCCCAATTATGAACAAGAAAGAAGTAGGCTTGCCATTCTCAGAGAAAGACTGTCCATAAATAAAGTCTAAATTCCCCTGTCAATCTTTCCAACAGCCAAGGCAGCACACTGGAAACCAGAGGTTCTCAAAGGGCAGGTTTTAGAGCCCACCTGGCATGAGAATCAACATGGATACTTATTTCAAATTCAGAATCCTGGGCTTATTAGAATCAGACTCTCTCGGAGTAGGGCATGGGGAGCTGCATTTTGACCAGTTCCCAGGTAAGAAGCACCGGGGGCTGGCTCCTGCAGTTGCTTGTAAGACGGGTTCCAGGGCAAGAGACATTGTATTCTCAACTAAGGCAACCAAAGCAGTTTGGAGAGCCACGGAGTGGGGTTGGGTTTGGCCAGCCAGACCTTCTGCAAAATGTGTGCAGAGAACACAGAGCCATGTGTGCCTTCGTGAGAGTCCTCCAAACCCACCTGTGCTAATCTTCAGTGGAACCCTTCCCTTCTTAAGACAAAGAAAACTCCAACAAAATCTCCAGAGGAACTTTGATAAACACTGTTGGAGGGAAAAGCAACCACCAACCAAAGCAATGCTTTCAGGAATATAAATTACTTAATGAACAACAGAAAACCCAACTCCTGGAAATAGTAACATATTAAAGCTTAAAGGAATTGCAGCTAACTAACCCAGCCCTTCATTCTACAAATAAAGAAAAGAGGTCCTGAGAAGCTACCAAAATGGCAGCACCCAGAAGACGTATTCTTTAATATTAATTTAGAGACAGAAAATAGCTACAGAGATCCTCAAATCAAGATTATAATCCTAAATAACCCAGGCACAAACACACCAAAAAAACATGAAGACTGCTATTTATAATACCATGGAGTTATTGATACAAAGTTTAGCAAGCAAATTTCAGAGGCTGGAAGCCAGCTCTGCTTCTTCCTTTCTTCCTGCCTCACTAGCCACTTCATGCTAAGACTAAGCACTAGGCATCACTTCTCGGGCAGCTACAATGGCCCCAAAGATGCTCAACATGGGACCTTATCAGCATTTAATGGCAGTTAAGAAAAGCTGTATAAGTAATTGAAGAAATGAGGCACCTAAGTGGCTCAGTCTGTTAAGCATCTGACTCCCCATCTAGGCTCGCGTCACGTTCTCCGGGTCGTGAGATATAGAGCCCTGTATCAGGCTCTGCACTCCGAGTGGAGTCAGCTTGAGATTCTTTCCCCCTCTCTCTACCCTCCCACGTTTGCACCCCCACCTCGCACATAGGCACAGTTGCGTGTGCTCAAGTGTTCTCTCAATCAATCAATCAATGAATAAAATCTTAAAAAAAAAAAAAAGAAATGAAAAAAGAGGGGAAGGGAATTAATACATTTAATACAATTAGCACATAATACGTGAACCATTATTATGGGTCACAATCCAAATAACGCTATGTGGGAATTTCCCCCATTTAACAGTGAAGGACACAGAGAATTAAACAGTTTAAATAACTTGCTTGATAAGGTCAACCACCCAGCAAAGATCACATTGTTGCTAGGTATCTGCAGTATTTTAGAGATGCTGACAACTCAAACAAATTACTACTTTTCTATGTTGGCAATGAATTCCAAGTTTTTGAAACTCTGCAGGTCGAAGTGTGACCACAAGACAAATTCAACCTGTAGACAGCAAACTGGTCAAGGCAAACTCACATCTCAGACCTACCCAGTGCCCAGCCTGCAATGGTGATTCTCTGATATTTCTAAACAAGGCAGTTAACGGATCTACCCAACAGGCCACCCACTGGACTAGACAATAACTTTTAATAAACAAAAAATGTATGATTATACATGAGCCATTTTCTCTCATTTTGTTTAATATTGGTAAGAAGCTGAAAGCAAGATTTACTGCAGATCTCACTCCCTCAGAACAGTGGGAAAAGCACTACCTGTGGCTTCCAGAGATCTGGACCCTGATCCCTGCTCTGCCACAGCTTATCAGCTGTGACACATTAGAATGTCAGGAACTTCTGAGCTTTGGTTTCCTCACCTATAAGATGTAGGGATTTCGAATACCTGATTTTTAAGATTCCTTCCAGCTCTTAAATACTATTAGAAAGAGCTTCCCCAGGTGCAATTAAAACAATTTGGGAATCAAAGAGAACAAAACAGTAATTGATTAAAACACATTAACCCATTAACTCTTAATGATTTTCTGAGAAAGAGAAAAAAATTTAAACCTCATTTGCCATCATTGGAGGATAACAACTTGTTAAAATTAGTAGAGGTAAAGGGGCTCCTGGATGGATCAGTTGGTTGAGTGTCTGCCTTCAGCTCAGGTCATGATTCCAAGGCCCTGGGATGGAGCCCCATGTTGGGTTCCCTGTTCAGTAGGGGGCCTGCTCCTCCCCCTCCCTGAGCTCCTTCATACCCTCAAGCTCTCTCTCAAATAAATAAATGAAATCGTTTTAAAAAATTAGTAGAGGAAAAAGAACTAACACTTTGTCCTACCTTCCCAATAATACCCTAGTTCATTAGAACCAGACAACAACAAATAGACATAAAGCTCTTCTTTACAGAGGAATGCTAATTTATAAATAAAGAAGCACCATTTATTTGAATGAAATCACCATTTTGAAATCCCTAAAAATTTAACTGATTCAGGCAAGGGTCATCAATGGATGCTAAAACCATTAGGCAAAAGGTTGATAGTGAAATAGATGTTCATCTAGTATCAGCTCACAGATTACTAGTTTAAGCACAAGGTCTCTTTAAATGGAAAAATTACGTTACCCCAGTGTTGGCATTACTAACAGTGGGAAAACCAGACATTATATACCCCCTGCTAGAATGCAGTCTGAAGTAAACCATTCTAGCCCTTCATTCCCCAGTGTGGTCATAGGAACGTGAGAGGGGTGTTTGCTGAACTCTCCAGGCACCTCCAGAGGCAAAAGGGCAAGTGAACATGCGCAGACCTCTTCCCCCTTGTCCTGTCTCTCACCCACACCTGGGGAGATCTGAGCCAGCCAGCAAGAGAACACATGGATTAAACACATATGAGAGGGAGGTGGATGCTTCCAATGATGCCTACTGCTAAAACTGCATTATTTAGTGCAATGTAAAAAGTTTCCTGAGGGTAAGGAGAAGTGCTTAATATACAATGTCAGTGCATTAAAAAAAAAAAGTAAAATAATCTATACCTAACTTTCAGATTTGAAGAAATACAGAAGATAGAGAAATACATTAAATAAAGCCCTGGGAAAACAATCAGATAAATCCAGATTGTGAGATGCTCTACAATTAGCCTGATCTCCTCAGAAAGCCACAATTATTAAAAAGGGGAACAGGAAAAGGGAGACAGTTAAGAGATCTGATGGACATAACCAAATATAATCAGTGCTCCCTGATTTGATCCTGGTTGAAAAACCAAACAGCTATAAAAACATTTTGGAGGCAACTGGAGTAATCTGAATGTGGACTGGAATTAGAAGACATTAGGAAATTACTGTTATTTTTATTGGATGTTAAAATGATATTATGGCTATTTAGGAGAATGTCCTCATATAGAAATATTGAGGGAAAAAATTATTATAATGTCTGTAATTTACTTTGAACTGGCTCAGTGAATAAAAAATATACATATAAATGAAATAAATTATATTAAAGTGAATCAATTGCAGTTGAATCATTCATATGTGAAATAATGGCAATTTTTCACAGAAGGAGTCTAGGGTCCCACTTGGAACATAATTATATTTCAGTGTTAAACTACTATACATGTGTTGCTCTTGCAGTATAATTAGGTCTTCAGCAAAGTATGTTTCTAAAAAGTTCAGTATGAAAAATATCCAACCTTTTTTCTTTACTATGACTGTCAGGGCAGAGATAAATCGCCTCACTATATCCATACTCAGTACAAGAATGCTGACCTTGTTGAAGGTACTAATGTATATAAGTAGGAAAACTACAATTACCAGCTTCCCACTTAAATAGGGAAGAGAACTAACAACATGCAAGCAGAAATCATTATATGAACCACCACAAAAGCTCTTAACAGGAGAGCTAAGTCAGCTGGCAAGTATACCCTATGGCCATGATTACTACCTCTTTCTCCCCACCTGGAATAAAAGAACAATAGCTGGAGCTAAAGCAGCCACCTGGAGGCCAAGAGAATGCAAACACTTCCACCCCAACATCTTAAGCCACTGAACTGATAGCAGTAAATGCCTACATGCCAACTTCTTGTTATAGGAAGAACATAATCCCCAAGGTTTAGAATACTGTAGTTGTCTCTATCACTCTCAGCTGATAGAAGAAATGTCAAGGAAAAGAAATGCACTAGTACCCAAGACATAACAGAATTATCCTTTTTTTTTTAAAGATTTTATTCTTATTTATCAGAGAGAGAGAGAGTGAGAGCAAGCACAGGCAGACAGAGAGGCAGGCAGAGGCAGAGGGAGAAGCAGGCCCCCTGCCGAGCAAGGAGCCCGATGCGGGACTCGATCCCAGGACACCGGGATCATGACCTGAGCCAAAGGCAGCCGCTTAACCAACTGAGCCACCCAGGCATCCCAACAGAATTATTCTTTATGAAATGAGTCGGGCGGGCTCCTCTTCCTCCTCCTCCCGCTCCTCCCCGACAGGGAAACCCAGCCCAGCGGGAGTCCGCAGGTCTACCACTCGCCCCCGCCTCTGAGACCTGCGGGGAGGGCCTGCGCGAGATGGAGGCAAGAGATCTGGACTGCTGAACTTCCACTGGAAAAGACAGAATGTGCAAGCCCTTTGGGACGCTGGGGAGGCTGAGACTGAACCAAAGAGGGAGACAGGCCATGCCGGCGTGAAGGAGCTTAAAGATGAATGTCCTGTAATGAATCCAAAGAATGGAAAGAATTTTAAGGGGCAGGATCGCTGGAATAAATGGAAGAGCCCATATTTGTATGAGTTTTGTTGATGTGAATTGACTCTGTATCTTCACCTGGAGTTAGGGGTCACAGATGCAGCCCCATAGGCTTTGTTGACGTATGGAATAAAAATGAAATAATGGAGGGAAGAGTCAAGATGGCAGAGAAGTAGCAGGCGGAGACGACATCAGGTAGCAGGAGATCAGCTAGATAGCCTATCAAACCATTCCGAACACCTATGAATCCAACAGGAGATCAAAGAGAAGAAGAGCAACAATTCTAGAAACAGAAAATCGACCACTTCCTAAAAGGTAGGACCGGCGGAGAAGTGAATCCAACGCGATGGGAAGATAGACCCAGGAGGAGGGGCCGGCTCCCGGCAAGCGGCGGAACAACGGAGCACAAAATCAGGGCTTTTAAAAGTCTGCTGCACGGAGGGACATCGCTCCAGAGGCTAAACTCGGGTGAAGACCTCGCAGGGACAGCATGGACTCAGGTCCCGTGGGGTCACAGAAATATCAGGGCTGTCTGAGTGTCACAGAGCTCACAGGTATTAGAGCGGGGAAGCCGGCTGTGGAGACAGAGGGGAGGAGTGAGCTCTCAACTCGGGGTTACCATGAACCATAATCTGTAACACGGGCTGGTGCTGTGTGTGTAGGGTCCCCAGAAGATCTGGGGAGACTCCGACCTGGGAGAGCTCAGGGATCTGCAGGGTTCAGAGACCCCAGGTGGGACTCTGCCAGACAGAGACGCGTAGTAACAGGCGGGGTGAGCTCGGAGCACAGCCAGAAGCCAGTGAAACGGGACTGATTGCGCGCAATTTTCTCCAAGCGCAGCTGGAGGCTGGGGAGATGGGAGTGATTAAGCGCTTTTCTCCAAAGGCGCACTAAAGACGGGGCCGAGCTCTCGGCTCCTCAGAGCTGGAGATTGGGCAGCCGCCATTTTCATTCCCATCCTCTGGAGCTCTACAGAAAGCGTTCAGGGAACAAAAGCCCCAGAAAGCGAACCTGAGAGGATTACTTAAGCCCGGCCCCTGGTAAGGGCGGTGCAATTCCACCTGGGGCAGAGACAGTTGAAAATCACTACAACAGGCCCCTCCCCCAGAAGATCAACAAGAAATCCAGCCAAGACCAAGTTCACTTAACAAGGAGAACAACCGAATTCCAGAGGAGGAGAAAGCAAAGCATGGAATTCTTGGCTTTCTCCCCATGAATCTTTAGTCTTGCAAAGTTAATTAATTCTTTAAAATTTTTTTTCTCTTCTAATTTTTTTTAACTTTTACCCTTTCCTCTTTTAACATTTTTTTCCTAGTTTATCTTAATAACTTTCTTAAAAAAAATCTTTTTTGAACCTTTATTATTATCGTCATATTTTATCCTTCACTGTATCTAACGTTATTCTTTGTATACACATAGAGTTTTTTTCTTCTTAAAAATCTGGGGTACACCTTCTTCTAATAGATCAAAATACACCCCAAATCTAGTACTGGGCTTGATATAGTCTCCAGCCCAAGGAAGTTCTCTCTACTTTTTTTTTTTTTATTCTCCCTACCAACTTATCTTATCAACTCCTTTGTTGGAAAAAAAAATTTTTTTTAATCTTTATAGTCATATTTCATCCCTTCATTGTGTTTACCCTTATATATGTTTTGCATTCTTTAAAATTTTGGGAGGTAGTCTCTACTAAGAGAACAAAATACTCCCAAAATTAAGTGGGTGACCCTGTTCTAGTCACCAGTCTAATACATATATTTTTTTTCTTTTTTTATATTTTTTCTTTATTTGTGTTCTCTTTTATTTTTTAATTTTTTTTCTCTTTTCTGAACTTATTTTTATGCCCTATATCCCCCCCCCACAATTTGGGGTCTCTTCTGATTTGGATAAAGCACATCTTCCTGGGGTCTTTGCCACCCTGTTATTATTACATTTGCTCCTTCATATATTCCTATCTGGACAAAATGATAAGGCAGAAAAACTCACCAAAAAAAAAAGAATAGGAGGCAGTACCGAAGGCTAGAAACCTAATCAATACAAACATTGGTAATATGTCAGATCTGGAATTCAAGACGACGATTCTCAAGGTTCTAGCCGGGCTCGAAAAAGGTATGGAAGATATTAGAGAAACCCTGTTCGGAGAAATAAAAGCCCTTTCTGGAGAAATAAAAGAACTAAAGTCTAATCAAGTTGAAATAAAAAAAAGCTATTAATGAGGTGCAATCAAAAATGGAGGCTCTTACTGCTAGGATAAATGAGGCAGAAGACAGAATTAGTGATATAGAAGACCAAATGACAGAGAATAAAGAAGCTGAGCAAAAGAGAGACAAACAACTACTGGACCACGAGGGGAGAATTCCAGAGATAAGTGATACCATAAGACGAAACAACATTAGAATAATTGGGATTCCAGAAGAAGAAGAAAGAGAAAGAGGAGCAGAAGGTATACTGGAGAGAATTATTGTAGAGAATTTCCCTAATATAGCAAAGGGAACAAGCATCAAAATCCAGGAGGTGCAGAGAACACCCCTCAAAATCAATAGGAATAGGTCCACATCACGTCATCTATTGGTAAAATTTACAAGTCTTAGCGACAAAGAGAAAATCCTGAAAGCAGCCCAGGACAAGAAGTCTGTAACGTACAATGGTAAAAATATTAGATTGGCAGGAGACTTATCCACAGAGACCTGGCAGGCCAGAAAGAACTGGCATGATATATTCAGAGCACTAAATGAGAAAAACATGCAGCCAAGAATACTTTATCCAGCTAGGTTATCACTGAAAATAGAAGGAGAGATAAAAAGCTTCCAGGACAAACAAAAACTGAAAGAATTTGTAAACACCAAACCAGTTCTACAGGAAATATTGAAAGGGTCCTCTAAGCAAAGAGAGACCCTAAAAGTATTATCAGAAAGGAACAGAGACAATATACAGTAACAATCACCTTGCAGGCAATACAATGACACTAAATCCATATCTCTCAATAGTTACCCTGAACATGAATGGGCTAAATGCCCCAATCAAAAGACACAGGGTTTCAGAATGGATAAAAAAACAAAACCCATCCATATGCTGCCTACAAGAAACTCATTTTAGATCCGAAGACACTTCCAGATTGAAAGTGAGGGGGTGGAAAACAATTTACCATGCTAATGGACATCAGAAGAAAGCTGGGGTGGCAATCCTTATATCAGATCAATTAGATTTTAAGCCAAAGACTATAATAAGAGATGAGGAAGGACACTTCATCATACTCAAAGGGTCTGTCCAACAAGAAGATCTAACAATTTTAAATATCTATGCCCCTAACATGGGAGCAGCCAACTATATAAACCAATTAATAACAAAATCAAAGAAACACATTGACAAGAATACAATAATAGTAGGGGACTTTAATACACCCCTCACTGAAATGGACAGATCATCCAAGCAAAAGATCAACAAGGAAATAAAGGTCTTAAATGACACACTGGACGAGATGGACATCACAGATATATTCAGAACATTCTACCCCAAAGCAACAGAATACACGTTCTTCTCTAGTGCCCATGGAACATTCTCCAGAATAGATCACATCCTGGGTCATAAATCAGGTCTCAACCGGTATCAAAAGATTGGGATCATTCCCTGCATATTTTCAGACCACAATGCTCTGAAGCTAGAACTCAATCACAAGAGGATATTTGGAAAGAGCCCAAATACATGGAGACTCAACAGCATCCTTCTAAAGAATGAATGGGTCAACCAGGAAATTAAAGAAGAATTGAAAAAAATCATATAAACAAATGATAATGAAAACACAACGGTCCAAAATCTGTGGGACACAGCAAAGGCAGTCCTGAGAGGGAAATATATAGTGATACAAACCTTTCTCAAGAAACAGGAAAGGTCTCAAATACACAACCTAACCCTACACCTAAAGGAGCTCGAGAAAGAACAACAAAGAAAGCCTAAACCCAGAAGGAGAAGAGAAATCATAAAGATCAAAGCAGAAATCAATGAAATAGAAACCAAAAAAACAATAGAACAAATCAATGAAACTAGGAGCTGGTTCTTTGAAAGAATTAATAAGATTGATAAACCCCTGGCCAGACTTATCCAAAAGAAAAGAGAAAGGACCCAAATAAATAAAATCATGAATGAAAGAGGAGAGATCACAACCAACACCAAAGAAATACAAAAAATCATAAGAACATATTATGAGCAACTCTATGCCAACAAATTTTACAATCTGGAAGAAATGGATGCTTTCCTAGAGACATATAAACTGCAAAAACTGAACCAGGAAGAAATAGACCCATAACCAGTAAGGAGATTGAAGCAGTCATCAAAAATCTCCAAACAAACAAAAGCCCAGGGCCAGATGGCTTTCCAGGGGAATTCTATCAAACATTTAAAGAAGAATTAATTCCTATTCTCCTGAAACTATTCCAAAAAATAGAAATGGAAGGAAAACTTTCAAACTCATTTTATGAGGCCAGCATCACCTTGATCCCCAAACCAGACAAGGGTCCCATTAAAAAAGAGAATTACAGACCAATATCCTTGATGAACACAGATGCGAAAATTCTCACCAAAATACTAGCCAATAGGATCCAACAGTACATTAAAATGATTATTCACCACGACCAAGTGGGATTTATTCCAGGGCAACAAGGTTGGTTCAATATCTGCAAATCAATCAATGTGATACAATACATTAACAAAAGAAAGAACAAGAACCATATGATACTCTCAATAGATGCTGAAAAAGCATTTGACAAAGTACAGCACCCCTTCCTAATCAAAACTCTTCAAAGTGTAGGGATAGAGGGCACATACCTCAATATCATCAAAGCCATCTATGAAAAACCCACCGCAAGTATCATTCTCAATGGAGAAAAACTGAGAGCTTTTCCACTAAGGTCAGGAACACGGCAGGGATGTCCGTTATCACCACTGCTATTCAACATAGTACTAGAAGTCCTAGCCTCAGCAATCAGACAACAAAAAGAAATTAAAGGCATCCAAATCGGCAAAGAAGAAGTCAAACTATCGCTCTTTGCAGATGATATGATACTATATGTGGAAAACCCAAAAGGCTCCACTCCAAAACTGCTAGAGCTTGTACAGGAATTCAGTAAAGTGCCAGGATATAAAATCAATGCACAGAAATCAGTTGCATTTCTTTTTTTTTTTTAATTTTATTTATTTATTTGACAGACAGAGATCACACAAGCAGGCAGAGAGGGGAGGGGAGAAGCAGGCTCCCTGCCGAGCAGAGAGCCCGATGCGGGACTCGATCCCAGGACCCTGGGATCATGACCAGAGCCAAAGGCAGCAGCTTAACCCACTGAGCCACCCAGGCGTCCCTCAGTTGCATTTCTTTACACCAACAACAAGAGAGAAGAAAGAGAAATTAAGGAGTCAATCCCATTTACAATTACACCCAAAACCATAAGATACCTAGGAATAAACCTAACCAAAGAGGCAAAGAATCTATACTCAGAAAACTATAAAGTACTCATGAAAGAAATTGAGGAAGACACAAAGAAATGGAAAAATGTTCCATGCTCATGGATTGGAAGAATAAACATTGTGAAAATGTCTATGCTACCTAAAGCTATCTACACATTTAATGCAATGCCTATCAAAATCCCATCCAATTTTTTCAAGGAAATGGAACAAATAATCCTAAAATTTATATGGAACCAGAAAAGACCTCGAATAGCCAAAGGAATATTGAAAAAGAAAGCCAAAGTTGGTGGTATCACAATTCCAGACTTCAAGCTCTACTACAAAGCTGTCATTATCAAGACAGTATGGTACTGGCACAAAAACAGACACACAGATCAATGGAACAGAATAGAGAGCCCAGAAATAGACCCTCAACTCTATGGTCAACTGATCTTCGACAAAGCAGGAAAGAATATCCAATGGAAAAAAGACAGCCTCTTCAACAAATGGTGTTGGGAGAATTGGACAGCCACATGCAGAAAAATGAAATTGGACCATTTCCTTACACCACACACGAAAATAGGCTCAAAATGGATGAAGGACCTCAACGTGAGAAAGGAATCCATCAAAATCCTTGAAGAGAACACAGGCAGCAACCTCTTCGACCTCAACCGCAGCAACTTCTTCCTAGGAACAATGCCAAAGGCAAGGGAAGCAAGGGAAAAAATGACTATTGGGACTTCATCAAGATCAAAAGCTTTTGCACAGCAAAGGAAACAGTCAACAAAACCAAAAGACAACTGATAGAATGGGAGAAGATATTTGCAAACGACATATCAGATAAAGGGCTAGTATCCAAAATCAATAAGGAGCTTAGCAAACTCAACACCCAAAGAACAAATAATCCAATCAAGAAATGGGCAGAGGACATGAACAGACATTTCTGCAAAGAAGACATCCAGATGGCCAACAGACACATGAAAAAGTGCTCCACATCACTGGGCATCAGGGAAATACAAATCAAAACCACAATGAGATACCACCTCACACCAGTCAGAATGGCTAAAATGAACAAGTCAGGAAATGACAGATGCTGGCGAGGATGTGGAGAAAGGGGAACCCTCCTACACTGTTGGTGGGAATGCAAGCTGGTGCAACCACTCTGGAAAACAGCATGGAGGTTCCTCAAAAAATTGAAAACAGAGCTACCTTATGACCCAGCAATTGCACTACTGGGTATTTACCCTAAAGATACAAACGTAGTGATCCAAAGGGGCACGTGTACCCGAATGTTTATAGCAGCAATATCCACAATAGCCAAGTTATGGAAAGAACCTAGATGTCCATCAACAGATGAATGGATAAAGAAGAGGTGGTATATATATGCAATGGAATACTATGCAGCCATCAAAAGAAATGAAATCGGGGCGCCTGGGTGGCTCAGTGGGTTAAAGCCACTGCCTTCGGCTCGGGTCATGATCCCAGGGTCGTGGGATCGAGCCCCATATCGGGCTCTCTGCTCTGCAGACAGCCTGCTTCTTCCTCTTTCTCTCTCTGCCTCTCTGCCTACTTGTGATCTCTGTCTGTCAAATAAATAAATAAAATCTTTAAAAAAAAAAAAATGAAATCTTACCATTTGCCACAACATGGATGGAACTAGAGGGTATTATGCTTAGCAAAATAAGTCAATCAGAGAAAGACAACTATCATATGATCTCCCTGATATGAGGAAGTGGAGATGCAACGGGGGTGGGGATTAAGGGGGTAGGAAAATAAAAAATGAAACAAGATGGGATTGGGAGGGAGACAAACCAAAAGAGACTCTTAATGTCATAAAACAAACTGAGGGGGGTGGGGGGGCAGGGGGGTTGGGAGAGGGTGGTGGGGTTACATTATATGTTTAAATTAAAAAAATAAATAAATAATAAATAAATAAAAATGAAACGAGTCCCTTATAAAATATATATGAAATGGGCAATAAATGCCAGAGAATTGTGAGAAGGAGAGATCCTGGGTGTATGGTGCCCTGCATAAAGCACCTTCCTGTTAACTCCAACCCTAAGCTACTTGCTTCTCCTGAGCAAAACAACTGCTACTAGCATGTCCAGCCAACTGAACCTAAGTGAAGCCTTAGGTTCTGGCAAAGAACTTTTGTGAGGCATTTTCTCCAGTGGACTAAGTAATAAACTGGAAAACAGCAGAAGAGCCAGCACTGAGGACTGGAAAAAGAATGCAGAGAAAATTTTGGAAAGTCAGAGATGGGGAGGGGGCCACAGCCAGTCTTCTCCCAGCTTGCAGTGCAGGAAAGTACAAGGAGACCAGACAGCCGAGGAACAGGGAATTGACAGCCTATCTGCCAGAGCAGGCTCGTGGCGATACAGACCCCTTTGCATATAAGGACTGACACCACGGATGGTTTTCTAACACCAGGTCTTAGGCTTCAATGAAACAACCAAGGCAGAGAGCCTACACAAAGAGGTTCAGCTGCCTGAGAGAGAAACACCAGGCAGGAGAATAAGAACCACACTCTGTAAAATAGAATTTCTGCACGCCTATGTGGCTCAATGGGTTAAAGGCGCTGCCTTCGGCTCAGGTCATGATCCCAGGGTCATGGGATCAAGCCCCGCATCAGGCTCTCTGCTCTGTGGAAAGCCTGCTTCCTCCTCTCTCTCTGCCTGCCTCTCTGCCTACTTGTGATCTCTGTCTATCAAATAAATAAATAAAATCTTAAAAAAAAAAAAAAAAGGAATACCGCAAGAGAAGAAGGAAATGTAAAGAGATTCAAGTAGAGTATTCAAACACACACACGCAAACACTTTTAAGAGTGGGAAAACAAACAAACAAAAGTCATGATTTTCCAACTAAATGTTTTTAGAGAATGAGCTGAAAGGAAATAGACTAACCTGAAAATCACTCACCCAGTCAGGAATTCCTTTACAGTCAAGTGGAGGAAGAGCTACTTGATGATATACACAGATTCAGAGAGAATATAAGCCACGTGATGATGAGAAAAAAAATCACAAAAAGTCTCTAACTAAACAAATGAACCAAAACAAAGGAAAGAAAATGGAAAAAGAAAAAAAAAAAAAAGGAGTAGCTGGCATAGACACATACAAATGAATGACAATTAAGAGAGTATTTAGAATATGTAGGGTTAACTAACAACTCCTGAAACAATAGGGATATACTTTCCAAAGATATTCTATTAAGTAACACACCATTTCATGGGAACCTAAGGATTGTTGAAGAAGAATAGCAAGAAGGCAAAACCATCCCAAAAGTTGCACACCATGTGTGGTAGCAGGGGAGGGAAGAAGAGGGAAGAAAGAGGGAAACAGAACATCTCATAGAAGAAATTGTGTGTTTTTGTGGGAAAAATACCTAAGCTCTACCTATCAGACAAAAAAAATTATCCATCTGACTGTGAAAGAGGGAAAGAGTAAGTAAATCACTAAAGAAAAAGAGTAGAACTAACAAAGTAATCAGAGAGGCAAAAAGAATGAACAGTGACTTGAACAGACAGCAAAATAAGGAAAACTATAAAATAAGTTACAATATAAAATAAGTAATGAACATAAAGAAAGATGACAAGAATGAAATTAGCTATTACAGCCATTAAGCTAAATATGAAGGAGTTAAATTCTCTTATTAAATGAGATTGTAATACTGCATTATGAAATATAATCTAGCTACACGATTATAAAATATAAAAGAAAATGATAAAAGCTAATATAAATTAGTAGATACAGAGATACAAAAAAAGGCAGTAATGTCACTTTCAGACAAGAATTAAGTTAATTGCTGAATGCAGCAAAAAGAATTATTATTATTTATAATATAATTATTATAGTAATCATTATATAGTAATAAAAAACATTATTTATGAAGAAGATATAAGAGTAAGAAAACAGAAATATAAAAATACTAAATATGCCAAACTTTCAGTTATAAAACAAGTCATGAAGATAAAAAATACAGCATGGGTAATATAGTCAATAATATTGTAATAATGATGTATGGTGACTGACAGTGATTACACTTATTGTGGTGAGTACTGAGTAATGTACAGAGTGGTTGAATCAATCTGTTGTATACCTTAAACTAATAAAAGATCGTATGTTAATTATAGTTCAATTAAAAAATGGTTAAAATGGCCAGTTTTAAGCTATGTATATTTTATCAAAATAATTATAAAATTAACCAACTTTTTTGGGGCACCTGGGTGGCTCAGTGGGCTAAAGCCTCTGCCTTCGGCTCAAGTCATGTTCCCAGGGTCTCGGGATCGAGCCCCGCATTGGGCTCTCTGCTAGGTACGGAGCCTGCTTCCCCATCTCTCTCTCTCTCTCTCTGCCTGCCTCTCTGTCTGCCTGTGATCTCTCTGTCAAACAAATAAATTAAATCTTAAAAAAAAAAATTAACCAACTTTTCACCAAAAAAGATATATATCTACTATATAATACATATGTATATTATATACACACGAAGATCTAAAGTGGGAGATTTTTAAATCTCGCTTTCAAAACTGGACAGATTGAGTAATAAAAATAATAAGTGGAGTCTTTTGGGTTTTCAACATTCAAAGGGGAACATGCATCCTGATATTTACAGCACCCTTATTAACAATAGCCGAACTATGGAAAAAGCCCAAATTTGCATCGATTGATGAATAGATAAAGATGTGGTATATATATGTGTGTGTATATATATGTATGTGTGTGTATAAACATATACACACAGCAGAATATTACTCCATCACCAAAAAGAATGAAATCTTGACATTTTGCAATGACATGGATGGAAGTAGAAGGTATTATGCTAACTGAAATAAGTCAGAGAAAGACAAATACCATATGATGTCACTTAAATGTGGAATTTAAGAAACAAAACAGATGAAGATAAGGGAAGGGAAAAGAAAAGAGAGAGAGGGAAGCAAATGGTATGAGACTTTTAATTATGGAGAAAAAACTGAGGGTTGATGGAGGGAGGTGGGCAGAAGAGAGGCTAAATGGGTGATGGGTGTTAAGGAGGGCACTTGTGTTGAGCATTGGGTGTTATATGTAAGGGATGAATTACTAAGTCCTACACCTGAAACCAATTTTACCACCTGTTCGATAACTAGAATTTAAGTAAAAACTTGAAATAAAACAAAATAAAATTAAAATAAAAGAATATTTTTAGGGACGCCTGGGTGGCTCAGTTGTTTCAGCGGCTGCCTTCGCCTCAGGTCATGATCCCAGCGTCCTGGGATCGAGTCCCACATCGGGCTCCTTGCTCGGCGGGGAGCCTGCTTCTCCCTCTGCCTCTGCCTGCCACTCTGTCTGCCTGTGCTCTCTCTCCCTCTCTCTCTGACAAATAAATAAATAAAATCTTAAAAAAAAAAAAGAATATTTTTAAAATGCCATTAATTTTAGGGCACCTGGGTGACACAGGTGGGTAAACCTCCAGCTCTTGGTTTCAGCTCAGGTCATGATCTCAGGGTGGTGGGATCGAGCCCCATGTCTGTCTCAATGATCAGTGTAGAGACCGTTTAAGATACTCTCTCCCTCTCCCTCTGCCCCTCCAGCTCATGCTCACTCTCTCTCTCTCAAATAAATAAATCTTAAAAAAAAAAAAAGCCATTCATTTTAAAACTTTTTAAGTTAAATATCCACCAATAATTTAAAAAGAATATCATTCCTATACTATAATACAAAAGGCCAATAAACTAAAAAATGATAAAAGACATCAAACCACATATTACATAAGTTTTTTAATCACAGACACATCATATTTAAACTTCTAAAATCTAAAGAAAACCTGAAAAATCTTGAAAGTAGAGGGAAAAAAAGACATTATGTACAGAAAGCAAGACTTAGAGCAGAATTCTAATCAGAAACTATGTAAGCCAAAACAAACAAATAAACAAAAACAAATAAGCAACATCTATAATGTAATGGGGGAAAAAAAACTGTCAACCTTGGGAACACAGGAAAATACTTTTTCAGACAAACAAAAACTGAGAAAATTAATTGCCAGCAAACTGTGATATTAGAAATGTTCAAAGAATATGGCTCAGGCATAAGGAATATGATACCAGACAGACACTTACTTTAAAACAAAGCAGTTAAGAGCTCCAGAAATGTTAAAATATATATATGTATATGTAGATAGATAAATAAGGAAGACAAGTCCTCTTATTTTTAATTGCTCTAAAAGTCGACTGATGAGTTAAAGGGAATATAGTAAAAATATAAGGTTTATAACATAAAATAAAATAGATGAAAATAATGGCATAAGGGATGGGAAGGATGATTTGCAAGTTTAACCACTGTATCTCGCCTCCTCTTTGACACCTATGCCTGGTGTCTGACAGAAACCTCAAAATCAATTTGCCTTCATCTGAGTTCCTGATCCTCCCCCTTCAAGTCTGCTCCACCCACAATCTAGATCAGTCTCAGCAGTTGATGGACAATCCAACCCTTCCAACTTCTCAAGCTAAAATCCTCAGACTCATCTTCGATTCTTCCCTTTCTGTCCCCCTCACTCATCAGCATATTCTGTCACTGCTATCTTTTTTTTTTTTTTAAGATTTTATTTATTTATTTGTCAGAGAGAGAGGGAAAGAGAGGCGAGTGAGCACAGGCAGACAGAGATGCAGGCAGAGGCAAAGGGAGAAGCGGGCTCCCTGCCGAGCAACGAGCCCGATGTGGGACTCGATCCCAGGACGCTGGGATCATGACCTAAGCCGAAGGCAGCCGCTTAACCAACTGAGCCACCCAGGCGTCCCTGTCACTGCTATCTTTAAACTACCCTCCCAGAACAGCCACCATCTTGATCTAAGCCACCATCATCTCTCAGCCAGATCGCTGCAACAGAATCCTAACAAGTCTTGCAGGTACACACTTGCCCTGTAGCCGGCTATTCTCAACATAGCAGTCAGAGGGACCCCTGATAAACTCAAGTCAGATCATGTCACTCCTCTGCTCAAAGGCCTACAGTGGCTCCCTGTTTTCACTCAAAGAAAAGTTGACATCTTCACAATGGCTGAAAGAAAGAAATGGGGCTCTTAGTATACTTCCCTTCACTAATTCTCTGACCTCCCCCCTAGTACGTGGTCTCTGCTAACTCCCTTCCAGCCTCATTGGCCTCCTTGTCCACAACAAGCAAACTCCCTCCTCAGGGCCTTTGCTCTGGCTGCTGCCTAGAATGCACTTCCCCTAGAAGTCTACTTTCCTCCCATCCTCTAAGTCACTATCCAAACCTCCCTTGCTTAGTAAGGAATCACTGGACCACCTATTCATACTAACATCCCCAAACCCACATCGATGCACACTGCCAAGTCTTCCATACCTGGCTCTACCTTTTCTTTTTTCCGTAGCACTTATCACATTGTAACATAGATAAAATTCATCTAATATGTTCACTGTTTAGTTTCTATGTCTTCTCAATAGAATGCAGGCTCCACAAGAGCCATAATTTCTATTTTGCCCACTACTGTACTCATAATGGCCAGTACAGACTTTGATCACGAAGATAAATCTTGAATAACTGTGTAAAGTACGATCTGCATAAATGAAAATTATGGCATACTGAGAGCATAAAATATATTCACTCATTAAAAATAATAAATTACAGCCAAAGTAGATGACTTGAAGGGACTCCCATAAGATACTATTGAAGGGGAAATGCTCCATGATGAGATGAGTTTACTCTTTTCTCATTTTTGTTCAAAAATTCAAAAAATGTCCTCAGTTTGTAAAAAAAAAAAAATAGTAATTTTTTGTAAGTGTACAAGTGGATGTGTGTCCATATTGTGTTTTATGAGCAAGGACACAGTTTAAATCAGTATAGAGAAAAAAAAACTTTTTTTCAGTGAGAAGGATATATGGAATAATCTGAGTTCAAATTCTGATTAATCCACTTATTATTGATACAACCTTTCTCAAAATCAGTTCCCTCAACTATAAAACAAGGATAATAATGGCCACTTTGTAGGCTTGTTGTAGGACTTGCATATGAACTGTGGGATGCATTCAGTGGCTGTGGGGTCAGTCATTCACCCTTCTGTCACTAGCAACTAGGCCCATGCCTAACAACTTCAGATGCTCAATAAATATTTGTTGAAAAAATTAATAGTTGCTATTATTATCACATACAACAAAACAAAATATGAAGTTTCTGAGAAAAAAAACAGTTTAAGTGGATTAGTTATAAAGTTTAAAATCTATAATAACATCAGGGAATACAAAGCTGCACTGAGTCACTATCCTAGAGTGTCAATGTGCAAACACAGAAAAGAGATAGCACATATGGCAGACAAGAGATAGCACATATGGCAGACATCAATGGTGATGATTTTCCCACTGACTATGTTTCCAGATTAGTTATCATCAGCCACCAGGAAATCTAAGCAAACATTCATTGGCAGAATTTTAGCCCTAGCATAAAGATCCATTGTTTCTTCACTACATTCACCTTCCAAGCTGATCAACAAAACACTTTATTGCACAAAATCCAGTCTCTTTATATTAACATTTATGCATGGTGATTTTTCCTCTAGGCTTTTACTTATTTTCCTTTTCAGAGTACCTCTCTCCCATATGTTTTTCTAACTCTACACAACTTGCGCTTTTTTTTTTCCTGCTTATTTTCTTTTCATAAACTCAGATTTGAACCTTTCTTTCAGGTATTTTTCACTTGGGATTTGACCTCACTAAATGTCTACTGCAAATCCCTCAAAGAGAAGCAAGATGTTTGCCTTGATTTGAAAGAAAGGGAGTTGGTATTATGGAAGGCACAGGAGCTTGAGAGGAAGCTGTTAGCTGCAAGTCTCCGTGCAAAGCTTCGCTGGGCTTCGGTGTCATTATTTATAAAATAAGAATGAATACATTTAATTACTTCTGAAGTTATTTTTCTATTTCTATGAATATACTTTTTCCTCCCCCTTATAGGGGAACCACTCCTCCAGGTTTTATTGCACGAATGACAATTCCAAAGATCTTCTCCAAAATTGAAAAGAGGCAGCAGAATATTCATCAACATGGCAGATTTGCAATGGGTATTTTTTATCAGGACCAGTATGTGGGGAAGGACCCATCCATTAGCCATCATACAATGTTCCACATAAACCAGGCAAGGAACAATTATACTTTGGAGCCCAGGTTGGAAAAAAATGGCTCACCAAAAATGTTTACATCCTCATCCACAGAATCTGTATGGTACCTTACCCACTAAAAAGGGACTGTGCAGATGTAATTACATTAGAGATCTTGAGACGGGGAGATTACACTGAATTACCTGGGTTGGCCAATCTAACCACTTGGGTCCTTATAAGAGAAGCCAGAAGCATCAGAGTCAGAGAAGGAAATGTGACCACAAAACCAGAGGTCAGAATGATATGGGGTAAAGGAATAGCACAGGAACGTAGGCAGCCTCTGGAAAACTGCAAAAGACAAGGAGGTAGACTCTAAAGCCTCCAGGAGGTATCAGCTCTGCCCACTCATTTTAGATTTATATTTTCCAGGGGTGCCTGGATGGCTCAGTGGGTTAAAGCCTCTGCCTTCGGCTCAGGTCATGACCTCAAGGTCCTGGTATCGAGCCCCGAGTCGGGCTCTCTGCTCTGCGGGAAGCCTGCTTCCTCCTCTCTCTCTCTGCCTGCTTGTGATCTCATCTGTCAAATAAATACATAAATAAAAATCTTAGATTTATATTTTCCAGAACCATAAGATAATAAATTCGTATTGCTTTAAGCCACAAAATATGTGCTATTTTGTCACAGTAGTAACAGGAAACTCACACCCCAGCACTGTTAATAAATTTTGCCCTGAAAAGTAGCTGTGTATAAAATCCCAGGATATCTGACGAAGTTGAACTAGGAACCTACGTTTGTCCATGAGATGGGCAAAGTAGAGTGGGACACTGCCCTAGGGTTCGTGGGCACAGGATGCCACTTAGGAGCCACTTGGGCAATAATGCACAAGGTTGAGAGGGAACGGGGCCAGGAACAGCACTACCCCAGTGGGGCCAATTCACTACAGGTGGTATAGAAATAGGCCTCAGCAATGCTCTTTACTGCTTCTTCTGGAACTGGGGGACCAAAAATCTGGGAGAGACATAATTTTATTTCTTTTAGACTTAGTTATTTCCTTTTCAGCTTCAGCTTTCCTCCTGGTCTTTGGTTCTTTTTAAAAATACAAACCCAGCTCAGCTTGTGCTGAAGTTCTCAAGAACTTCTAGATAGAAGGGAAAATAACTACATATCTCATCAGGTAAGGCTTTAAGCTTGCTAGTGAAAAATGGGACTGGAAAAGGAAAAAACTTTTAAAGGTCAATCTAAAGACAAATGCAAAAATTCTGACAAAAAGTAATGATCCAGCAAGTATTTAGTCTGAGAATTGGGGATAGTAATAAACCTTCGAAGACCATTGTACAACAAAATGAGAGAATGAATGCAAGTACAGAGTGAACAGAAAACCCAGACTTCATAAGGGGTGATTGTGTGCAACCCTTTCAGGCTGCCACAGTTTCCGAGACGGTAATTCAGTGGAAATGTTTCAACAACTCCCTTCGTCTGCAATACAGTCTGTCACAAGGGTTACTAGCCCTTAACAGACCGCTTCTGTTTTACTCCCAACAAGTCTACCTACAAACTGTTCAACTCCATCCAAATGGATTAAGAGCACAAAACCCGATCAGACTCACAGCAATCAGTATATCATGGGTCCACCACTTAGTCTGGTGTCACCCAGGTAATACTCGAGGTGTCACAGATGTGCGGAGTTAAAATGCTCAGTAATACAGATATTTTAACAATAATAATTTGACTGACCCCAAGAAATTCAACCCCTCCATAAAGCCCTCTTTGATACTCCCTACATTTTCTGATCACTTTACTGTAATGATGATGCGGCCGGGGCGGGGGGCATAGGTCTCTCCTTCTGAAATTTTGCAGCACCTCTTACCCCCATTTTCATGCCTCATTTGGTTGACTATCATAGCACCAGTGAGATCAAATGGAACCTATTTCCTTCGCTGTCTCCTTGACCAGACCAAAAACTACTGATTCAGCAATTCCATTGCCTAATATAATGTCTGGAAGAATCAATCCAGAGAAACTGGCTGAAATTATCGTAATAATCTTCATGATAATTTGTACTTTTTTCCTTGTTTACTGCTTATCTCCCTGCACAACAAAAAAAGCTCCTTGTGGAAGAAGACCATGTCTGTCTTGCTCACCTGTGTACCCCCAGAGCCTAGAATAGCACCTGTACATATGAATGGCTAAAGGACTAAGTCAGAGAAGAAAAACCAACTCCCTGCAACAGACCTAAAGGAAAGAATGACTGGTAGTACTGTATTTCCTGCCTTAATCCTTTCCATAAAATCAGAGAATCTGAGAGCCTGAAGGAACTTCATGTTTCACCTTTCCACATTTTGGGTTCCAAGCATAATGTCAACCATCACAACCACTGATTAATCTCATTAGCCACGAGGGGAAATAAATAATAGTCATGATATAAAAAATATAATGTCATAAGGTATTTGTTTGCTTAACTTTTTGTATGTGTATTTAATGTATTACCTTTGAATAATATTAATTTTAATCTGCATAGTACTTTATAAACTAAAATTCCACATCTTTATTGAAGCATTAAAACTGTATTCATGAGATAATACATAGGAGACACTTAGAACGGGGTCTGGCACATGGCAGGCAAGTGTCCACCCTATCCTCACCATTAGCACCACAATGTATATAACCATGAAGAAACTCGGGCATCCTTCTACTCAAGGGCCTTCCAACAGTCTCATCCATTCTTCCTCCAAGGACAGTTCATGGCTTACACAGAAATCGCTACCAAAGGACCTTCTCCTCATCTAACCTCTACTTTTTATAATGGCAAGAAAAGGAAAGGAGGTCCTTTCCTTTTCACTTTATTGTCACTATGCAGACTTTCTATGAAAAAAAAAAAAAAGCGGGGGGAAGAGAACACAAGAGAGGCAGCAGACCTGCAAAAAAACAAGATAACAGCCAAAGAAAACCTAGTGGGGCTGAGGTGGAGCCAGAACACTAAGTGATTCTGCGCAGGGACCCCACTCTAGGAATCACTGCAAAAAAAGGGGAGGGAGCGTGGATGAAAAAAAGGATTAAGGGGTCCCATTGTTAAGGAAATCTCAAATGGACCTGATTAATATAGTGGGAGTAGAGTATCTAGAAAGATCAGAACCAGTCTGATTTAGATTCTCTGAATTTGTAATCAATAGATGGCTTGCATTGCAATTTTTTTTAAATAGAAATGTTATATGAGAATATGTGTTACAGAAGTGTGACAAAAATTTGTAAATTCATATATATATATATATATATATATATAATGTGATATATTCCAAAATTATTTAGAATAGAAAATATGAAAACTTTAAAGTAAGGTCTTTAATTTAACTGCTGAAATACTGTCTTCTCAGGTCTCTTAATCCTTGATTTATGGCCAGTAGACCTATTAAAGATAACTTGGAAAATATTTAAGAATCGAGAAACTACATGTAAACAGGTAAGGGATGCATGGACCTTTAGCTTCAGGATGAGCACTCAGGTAAAATCTATTCCTCAGCTTCAGCATGGGCCTTGGCCTTTGGAAGGCAAAGGAGCTAAAGCCTAACTCCAGGTAGTTTCTGGCATCAATGCACCTGTCCATGATCAATAACCTTATGACTGAGTATCTTGTGATCATAATTAAATTATGTCACTACTAGTGTGTCATTTGAATTCAACGCAAACATCTACATATTCATCTGAAATATAAATAAGCATTCTGGATGAAAATTTGTCTTCTATATGTTGAAGTTAGAAGAGCCAGGAAAATATAAGTGTCTATTTAGTACAGAATAATACACGGTGAATTTGGAAGCAGTTCATTCTATACCCAAAATAATTTTAAACTTCCAAATAATCAAGTACATGGAAAAATAAGCTGAATTCATAAACGTATCAAAAGAAAGTACATTGGCCAGCTGTTTCTAAAAACCTTGACAGTAATATAAGACAAAAACTAGGGATTATGTGGGGTGCCTGGGTGGCACAGTGGGTTAAAGCCTCTGCCTTCAGCTCAGGTCATGATCCCAGGGTCCTGGGATCAAGCCCCGTGTAGGGCTCTCTGCTCTCAGTGAGCCTGCTTCCCCCCTCTCTCTGCCTGCCTCTCTGCCTACTTCAGATTTCTGTCTGTCAAATACATAAATAAAAATAAAATCTTTAAAAAAAAAACTAGGGATTATGTAATAATTCTAACAGTTGTATAACTTTTTAATTATAACTATTAATAACAATAAACAAAATAAGAACTGTGTTTGCTTTTTAAGTAGTACACTTAGACCTGAGACCTTCAAGAAAACCCATCTGGGAATTTTCATGTCTTGTGAGAAAAGATTAAAAGCAGAATTTCAACTTCTAGTTTGAAAGAATGTTCACTTTGACATTTACCTTTGGCAAAAACACCTATTCATAGGTTCATCTCAAATTCAGATAAAGTGTTTACTCCTGGTTTTCACATTTGAGCATTCTTCCAAACTCCCATTTGAAAAGGTAAATATGGGGTTTGCTTCTTCCACTCTTATCCTAGGAGATACTTATAGATCGTGTTGTCAAGGAAGTCCCGCAGCACCTGTCCATCTTCCTCTCCCTGCTCTTCAGGTGAGGGAGTAGACGGAGATTTATACCCAGATGAAAGGCATCCTAGTGTCTCTGAGTGCATTCTGTGAACCTCTTCCTAGCACACCTCTCCTAAACAAGCCTGCTCTTGCTGCCAAACTTCCATTTTTCAAAATCCTTGTTGCGGGGAGAGGAGGGGGGAGGGCCCGAGGAGGGAGTACCCATCAGGGATAGATCTGAAAAGAACATGAGCTTTGGAACCAGAAGCCATGGATTTGAAGCCTAACTCACTAACTGGGCAGGAAATTCAACCTTGCAGTACTTCTGTTTTTTCATCCCTTACGCGAGGATTACTGTTCTCAAGGGAGTTGCGGGGGTGATGTTACTTAATGTAGGTCAAGTTCCAAGTGCTGACGTTGGCCCAAAGTATCTGCTCAATAAACGGTGGCTCTCACTACCCTGAGCATTTCACCACTGCCTTCGTGGTTCCAAATTTTGCATATCCTGTGACGCAGCTGTTAACACAGGTCTCATCAATTCCAAAGGTCTGGAATTTTCCAGCAATCTCTCCTCCTAGGCCTTTGCTTTCAACATCCAACATTTCCAGGCCGTTTCCGTATGTACAGTGCAATGTGCCTGCCTTGCTCATTTGCCGCTAAATTTCTGGAAGGAGCGATCTAGCCAGAGAAAACCCTAAGGCAGAGAAAAAAGATGAGAGATTCTAAGATTGTCTCGTTGGCACCTCCCAGAATCCACAAAACACATTTTGAAAGGAGGGAAAGCAGTTCTGCATGCCTGAATGTGATCTAAGGCCTGTGGGGAACTGCGCTCCGCGCGCCGCCTCCAATCCCGACAGAAAGAGCGAGGCGCTTCTGGCCACATTTCCTCGTCCTAAAGGAAGAAAAGCGGCGGCTGGGCGGCGTGCGCGCCTAGGAAGACACCCGCCCACGCGCCGCTCCGCCAACGCAAAGACGCAGCTCCCTCCCTGAGCCGAGGAAGAGGGAGGCTCCATCCGGACTCACTTCCTGCAGGGGAAAGGAAAGACATCTTGCCGCAGGGCGGCCCGCGACAGTTCCGCCCCCGGACCGGCCGGCAGCGGAGCGCGCTCCGCAGGCACTTACGTGGCGCAGCCCGCCCGGGAGGCGCGGGCAGGCGAAGGCCGCCCGCCTGCCCCGGCCTCCCCGCAGGACCCCCGGTCGACCCCGGCTAAGGGCGACGCCCGCGGAGCCCCCGGCCCGGCGGAGGGGCGACCCCGGGAGAGGCGCACAGAGCGCGGCAGGAGCAGGGGCGCGCAGGCTGCCACCGGGTCACCCACCTTTCTCACTCTGCGGGCCGTGTAGAGCCCCATCCCGTCCTGAACCCGGGAGGACTTCAGGGAGAACCTGTCCGGCACGTACATGCCCAGCATTTTCCCGGCCGCGGCCACCGCCGCCTCGCTCAGCACCAGCTCCCTGCGCGCGGGCGGCGACACATCGAAATTTGGGGTGCTGGGTGGAGGGGAGAGGCCGGCGGGAAAGGAGGAAATGGAGTTTTCCTCCCAGAATCCCCACCTCCCCGCCGATTCCAGGATCCCCCGCGGCTCAGCCCCTCCTAGTCCCGGGTCAGGCTCAACCCGGAGCCGCGGCGGCCGCTGCTGCCATTGCTGCCGCGGGGGCGCGGGGGGCGCGGGCCGGAGAGCTGCGGGCGCAGAGACGCCGCGCGCTGATTGGCTCGAAGTTGGCGGCTCGGACCCGCGCCGGGCGCGGTGCCGGGAGCGGAGCTGACCTCCGGGCTTCAAAACTAAAGGCCGGCGAGGGGAGAGGACCCGCCTGCTCCCCGAGCCCCGCGCGGCGATTTACGGACCCGCCCTAGTCCAGCTTAGGGTTTTGGCCCGCTAAGCTAGCAGTACTTCTAGGCAGGGAATTTTACTCTTTTTAGATGCAAAACGAAATGGTCCGTGACACAGCTGGGGGCATCCTCCAAAACAATCTTATGGAATTCCGAACTCTGAAAGTGTTTTTACTGCCTGGCCACTAAAAGCCAACACTGAGATCTCGGAACTTTGGGTGCTTCTCACATATAAATTCTGCGTTTTTTTTTTTTTTTTTTTTAAACAATGCTGTTTCAGGGATTTGAATTCATAGGGGATCAGTGAAAGGGGGTGTACACAGTCTGCAACTAATCCGTTTTAATTCAAAATTTGTCGCGAACAATTTATTAGTTAAATCCAGCAGAAACTAGTTTTTGGATGGTGCTGTAACCCAGGGAAAGTTCTTACAGTTCCCAAAAGAACACCATTTCTGAGTTATCTTGCTTAGAAATCACCAAACCTGTCATAGATCATCAGACATAAGCAGGAGAGGTGGGGGAGTTGGGAGGGAACGCCCTAACGATAGAATCCTATATCACAGCAATGAAACAACAGAAGGCTTGTTTTAGTCGTTTTAATAAAATTTGGTACTGCTCAGAAAAAAATTTAAAAGGCTGTTTTCTCCTTTAAGACAAGCTAGGGGCTTTCTATTCATATCTCCTGATATTCTTGATAATTTTCTATCTGAGGTCTTTTGGAATTCATTTGATGGTCCTATAAACATTAGATGTTCCTTATAAACCATTAAAAATAGTAATTCTGACAACATTAAAGACCACACTGTTAAAAAACACAATTCAACTAAATAAATTTTGAAAATTTTATTGGCTGCATTCAACAATCCATGAATGGGGCAGCATGCAATCTGGCAAAGAGAAAAGAGCATTGAGGAGCTGTACTAAATGAAAGACTTTTGGGCAGAGAAAAAGCAGAAACAAGGAAATTATACTCAACAAAAAAGCAGATTGGCTGTTGCAAAGTTACTTTCTTTTAGGGGATGGCAGGTATCCATCTGGCAGATTACCTATCTAGTGCTCATCAGGCAACTCTGATCAACTGGTTTAAAATTACATTTCTACAAGATCCAAAAGTAATTAAGTTGAATCTCAGTTTGGTAACATGGAACTTAACATAAGTGACTCCATTTTGAGCCTGTTGTCTTGCTTTCAGCAACACACACACATCATGGAAATGATTTCTATTTCTTGACTTAGAAAAGCCTTGGGACGAAAATAGCTCATTTCTTAAGTAGAAGAATTTTATTAAAATCATATTATAACAATATTTGGAGATTTTAAAGAATAGAATAAATTATTCTCTTTTTGGAAAATATAAGGGCAGCTTTGTCAGGGGTGACAAGACGATGCCTTAATTATTCTCAGAGTTTCCATCCCTTTAACCCACCACTGAAAATACTATCTAATCTTCTATAGGGAGGAAATGAATCAATAAATACAGTTTGGGGCACCTGGGTGGCTTGGTCAGTTAAGCATCAGACTCTTGGTTTCAGCTCAGGTTGTGATCTCATGGTATTGAAATCAAGCCTGTTGTTGGGCTCTGTACTCAGCGTGGAGTCTGCTTATCCCTTTGCTGCTCCCCTGCTCACATGCATGCACACACTGTCTATTTGTCTCTAAAATAAATAAATACAATCTTCTAAGTAATAAATACAGTTTATTTGAATGGAATTTGAAATTAGATGTTATAATCATAACATCTATGTAATACATACTATGTAAATCTACATAACATAATAGGTATTTAGCAAATATTTCTTGATTAAAAGTCAATTCTGAGGCTATTCTGAGATTTTCAAACCAGTGAATGAATGATACGCCTAAATTTCACTAGTGCCCCAAAGAATCTGGACTTAATCGGTTTTCTTGGGGTCCTTTAAGCCAGTGCTATACCCAAGGCCGACCAGGTCCCCTGAGTGCAGGTGGAACCAGGTCACAATCCAGAGGGTGGCCATGGCGTTTACCCCAGAGCACTCAGTCCTTAGTCAGACACAGCCTTTCAGTTCTGGCCCTGAAGCCACACTGGCTTTTCAGTCAAATGCTCTGCCATGTCTGTTTGGGCACAGAAGTTTCCACAGCTTTTCATTATTAGAAAAGAAATGTTTTCTGGTTTTGGTCTGACACAACTCTCATTCACTGATGACCCTTGTTTGGCATATCTCCCTTGTTGTTGCATGTTATGTTTCTGGGGAGCAAAGTTGTCAGCTTGAGAATGCTCATCTTTCTGAGTGTACTTATCTTTATTAATAAATTGGAAAAAAAAAAAGAGTTTGTAAAGATAAGCCTGAAAGTAATAAAATGAGAAACTTTCCAGATCTTTTATGAATCTCTGTCAGAGGTTTTGTTACAACTGGCACAAACAGTAGATTTCATCAAAGACTACAATGTTCTTTTTACCTATATGATGGGGATGTTCAGAAGATCTGCCTAAAAGATGGAAAAAAGTAATAAAAAGCTCTTAATAATAATCCCTATTACAACACATGAAAAAGGATACATGTTTGCCAAATCAAAATGCATAATACTGACCGGAAATTTGATTTTGAAGCCTGTAAGACAGTAGTTGTACAATGAGTCACTTCTTAGAACTTTAAAAGCTAGAAAATGACCTTTCAATATTATCTTTGAAAAACGGGAAATTAAAAGTCTGCTTTATATCATAAGTTTAAATCCAGTCTTTAAAAAAAAGTAAGAAAATCAAAATATTGACATCAAAGCACTACCATGCACCTGATTTACTTATTCTAGAAAATTTTGCACTATTTTGATGCAAGAGAAATGACTCTATAAACATTTCTCCTTATTTTCAAATTTGCTTCGGGAGGAAATTCTTTTCATTGATATGCCTAAAGCAAACTCTACTTATTGAATTCAAACTTCTGTGCTGGTGCAGGCCTTGTTTTTAATTACAAGGAAATACTTGAATGATGATTCTATATTAATTAATTATTTTACCAGAATTCTTCCGATTGTGTCTTGGTTATTAATGACTGTTTCCAACTGCCATGATAGAATAAAAGCCCGATAGGGGAAAAAAAAAATCACTGAGGTTTATTTGTCTTTAGTTTCTTTAGAGTCAGAAGGATTTTGTAGTGAATGAATATGAGACCAAGTTTCCTGAGAAGAAAAGAATAAAGATTTACTTGATGTGACTCAAAAAAGAATAAAAAAATCTGAAAATAAAATTCATAGTGTGGTTGTTGGATTCTTGCTCTAAAATCATTCATCCTTAGATTCTGCAATAGCAACAGCACCATGAAAAGATGACCCTGAAACCTGAAAAAGTCTGCATATTTAATTTTCTTTAATCTCTTGGTTTTAAGTGATGATACCAAAGACTTGGATGCAGTACCAGAACATAACCATAAAATCCTTTAATCAGAAAAAACCTAGGGGCACCTGGCTGGCTCAGTCAGTAGAGCATGCTATGCTTAATCTCAGGGTCATGAGTTTGAGCCCCACATAGGTGTAGAGATTACAAAAACAAACAAACAAACAACAACAACAAAAACCATGAAAAACCTAGAAGCTATTGGGACTAGAGCGAGTAATGTTGTAAAAGGGTAAGCCAAAGGATAAATCAGTGGTTATAGCCTCAAAAGTCAGTGCTGTTCATGGAGCAGCATGTGGAAGGGTAGAAGGAAGCAGAAGGAAACTAAGGCAAGGAAACCAAGGATAACTAAGTGCAAGGAAAACCAAGGTTTCCATGCACTGAGCTTTAGTATATACCAGAAATGAGACTAGGTTCTTGGTATCCATTATTTTAAAGCCCTAACAGTCCTACTGTAAACAGTCTGGCAAAGTAAATTTTATTAGACCCATTTTACACACCAGGAAATTGAATCCCAGAGAAGTGATCAACCATAAATCAATTTCACACATCCATGAAGTGCTGGAGGTAATTCAAACCCAGGACTGGCTGATTCCTATGTCCTTGATTCTGTCTCCTGCTGATTCAGTCTGGGAGGAGGAACACTCCACTTATCTCTCTCTCTCTTTCCCTCTTTCATCTCACTCCCGCTCCCCAGTACCCCATCCAGCTCCTCCCTTAGAACTGGGCAGAAAATTTGATTGGCCAAAGTCCATAAAATACTTACTCTATTGTCAGATGCTCCAGTTGGGTTCAATCAACTGTATCAAAGAGATCAAGTCCTGTGATTCTTCAAGAACATTTCCTCTGCAGAGAATGACTCTAAGATAAGACACTGGTTTTAAAGAAAGTTTCCCTGAACCTGATACATATTTTGAAGCTTGGCCTATTTAAAACCATAGCCTAGCTCATCCATACATTTCTAATCCACAGAAGTGATAATTTTAAGAAGAATCAGTAATTAACCAAATAGCAATACCAATGCTCCCATGTTTGTCAGAACCTCACAGTTTGTTCTACTGATTTCCCTTTTCCCTTATTGAAATAAAATGGTGATTTCAGAGCTGAAGTATTACGAAAGGGGCAGTGGGTTGCAAGGGGACACCCTCATAGCATACCATTCAAAATGAGACATGAGAAATCTTCAAGTAATCACTTCCTATAAACTCTCTGAAACTATAGAGAGTGAAATAATTATTGTAATAATGTCTTACTAATTATTTATCACAGAGAGGCACGAACCATCCTTTTCCTTAGAAAATGTTATTTCAAATAAACATCACAGTTGGGTGCTAATATCTTGGTGATCTCTCTATCACAAGGGACACATACACAACCAATGATGTAATTCCCACTGAATCGGGGTCTCCATCTGGCCTCCTCTCTACCATTTCTTTCTCATGTTCAACAGCTTGAAGTTTCACATAGTATTTCATCATTAGAAAGGTAATCTTCTAACTCCATCCTCTCAGGCTGAGTGTGAGATCATAGCAAATTAACACTGGCTATCACTAATATTAAAATTTCTTTCAATTGTTTCCAATTGTAACTATATTAACATATTTTACATCTGGACAAAGAATATTGTTCTTTATTTAGTCCAACGGGTGAGTTCAAGACAGTAGAATTCATTAACATTATTTTCCTGTGTTTTAAAAAGTCTTTGTAATTAGGCCACGGTATATTAATGTCACTTATTTCTAACACACCAACAAAATTTTCTGTGCTAAAGTGGGTCTATAGCTCTTAAGCTTTTATATTCAAACCTAATTTGAGAAGTATTTAAGTTGTATACATGACAGAAATAAGAAGCAAAATATTATTCTGAAAGTTACCAATACACTTGCCCTGAAGATAATTTAAACCTATTGTTTTAAGAAACTTGTCAACATATGGAAAACCAAATTGGAAGACTTCTGGCTATGTGACAGGCATATTCTCTGAAGAGAAGATACCCCAAAAATTAAATGGTCAAATATGGCAAAAATAACAGATCCTCTTATACCATTGGGTCCAATGTTTCCTCTGTGAATCCAGCCAGACTTTGCCCTGCTCTTCTCTTTGCCTGAGGAATTCAGTTATTATAAGTCTCTCTTTATTGAAGGTCACTATGCAGCTGTGAAAAAAAAAGCAACAATTGGCATCATGCTGATTCTTCATGTCATCGGTTCTGAATATTTCTGCAAAATTTCACCATAAGGAATCTTAGGCCTGAAGGAAGCAAAAGGAGTTTTTTTAAAAATCACACAGACCATATTAGAGTCTGTGGTAAATTATATAGGCTACCCACAAAAATAGCTTCTGGAAATCTCTTCCCCAGACACAACTGCCAAAATAGTCTCCCTCCTTTGTTTCTACCATGGGGAACTCCTTTCTGTTAGGAGTGCTTCCCAGTCTCTGCTGGAGTGTTAGGGAATCATGGAACAGTAAGGATCTGGAAATCAGAGTATGATTTTGAGTCACAGAGCTGAGAAGTATTAATATGAGACCATAAGAAAGGTTAATAGCCACTCTACAATAGTGGTAGTGAGGATCACACTGCCAACTTTGCAGAACCCTGGACACAAGATAGGTTCAAAATCAAGATAAATTATTGTTACTGTTATTATTACCTTGGATTAGGACTACATCTCATTGCTGTACTCTAGTGTTCTTCACGAAGCCTTGTAGGCTTTGCTCTAATTACCCAGAAGTGAGTCTATTAATCTGTACCATGGCACATGGCAGCCTCCGATCATCCTTCCAGGACAAGAAGAGTGTCCTTAATATCTGCATGATGCTGGCTATAGGACAAGGATACTTCCATAGAGATAAGCAGGATACTAAAATTTTCCAGTGAGAACTTGAAGGAAACAGTTCTTTTCTGGGCTCATAGACCACTTGTGTCTCCCAATGGGGGAGGAAATAAACCTTCCAGAAGTTACAGGATATTAATTTTATCAGTTTGAAGTCCTTGATTATACTCCCCATTTACTTAAAAGTTTGTAGAAGGTCTTCAATTTTTAACTCAAATTACAGACTCCTGGCAAGAAGGGTTTATAGAACTCATGATGTGTCAAGCACAAAGAACAAGCAATACAAGCAATGTGACTTTGCAAACTCAACAGCGCATGAAAATAATGTAGTAGCCAATACTACCACTTCTGGGTGGGAAGAAGAGAAAAGGAGTCTATTTAATGCATTTCGAAGGTTGTCCCATACAACCTGTGTTTTTGCCCAGTTGGAGGCTGAGTAATTTGTGGAGAAATGAAGTATTTCTTACAAGAAGGACTTAATAGTATTTCTGTCATGCTAGCATGTATATTACTAATAGGAAGGGAACAGAGATATGGAGCAATCCCTTTAAAGACAGAGTGCTGAGGTCCTGCACGAACACACAAATCATCTTGCTGAGCTCACGGGAGAAAAGAAAGCCTCTTCTAGACATCAGTTGATGACAGTTGATAATCTATGGACAAAATGTTTGAGGAAGTGCATAAGTGAATATGAACCCTGGCAGCAAGGTTCCTGAAGGTACAACTTGATATGACCATTTAACCTGGAAGAACAATTGTTCCAGGTTAATATGGAAGAACATATTAAACATGGTAGACACAGAAGAGGATTTGCAAGGCCTGAAGTGATTCTTTACACACAAGGTTGGGGAATGGAGAGACACGGCCCAAATAGTGACACGCAACACATGCAGAGAGTACAGGCAGTAAACTGTGCACACAGCAAATTGTAAATTGGTGTGAGCCATAAACTGCAGGCCATTCCCATTAAAGGGATGAGCACCATCATCTTAACCAAATCTTTCATCAAGAACTGAAAAAGATCCTCCCAAATTAACTAAATATCAATAGTAGAACTGAATGACTTCTCTCTGTGCTTTGCCCTCAAAAGTCTGGTGCCCAGAGTGGGCAAAGGCACAAGAAGCCAATCCCTTGCAAGAATTCTGTCTACATGGGACTGACTTTTGTCTGGGTACACTGCATCCCTCTAATATTGAGCCAAGATAATTAAGGTCAACACCAAAAAAACTGGAACCATATGAGATCTTTGTAATGATTACAAAATGACAATGTGGAGATGAAAGAATATGAGTTAATCTTACAACTATTTGGTTCACTTATCTGGATTCCTGGGTCCAATATTGCACATGTACGCTCCTCTTCCATGCTTCTATTTCCTTTCCCCTTTCCTGACAGTCTCCTGCAGCTCCAGTGTTATTGTATGCTATAAAAAATATTTTGCTCATGCATTCGCAATGCTTTTTAACTTTCAAGCTCAGTAGGGAAAAATATGGAGGTGTTTAATTCTCCAGTTTTATATATTTTTTCATGGGAAATGAAAGTCAAAATCTGTAAAGTAGCAACTTGCAGTAAAACATTATTTTTCTTCTTTTCCCAATATGTCTAAATGGCATTAAGTTCAAATACTTCATTACAGATAATCCTAGTCAATTTAAATGTCCAATTTCTCAATAGAACATGAATCAGGAAAAGTCAATATCTTTGCAAATGTGATTCCAGATTTTGCCCTCAGATAGTCTAGCTAAATTTCCACTCACTTCAGGGTGAGTTATAAAAAGTACATCTGAGGGAAGAATTTGGCCCAGGAAACTTAAAATGATTGTAGGGTAGCATATTTCTTATGCTTATGGTTATAGAGTAGCTGTGGAACTTCCAAAAGGAAGACATTAAAAATCCATTATACAACAAATTTAATTTAAAACATAGCAAATTTATATTAACTACATAGCAAAATATAATTAAATAAATTTAATTAAAATATAGTATAATATAGTAAATTTATTTAATAAGTTGTTGGGTGGCTCAGTTGCTTAAGTATCTGACTCAATGTCAGCTCAAGTCTCAATCTCAGGTTCATGTGTTCAAATCCTGTGTTGAGTTCCATGCTGGGTGTGGAGCCTACTGAAAAAAAAAGTTAATTTAACTAGTTTTGAAGAGTTTTAACTTATCTTAACCAAAGATTTTTTTTTTTAATTTATTTATTTGTCAGAGAGAGAGAGAGAGAGAGCCAGCACAGGCAGAGAGGCAGGCAGACAGAGAGAGAAGCAGGCTCCCTGCTGAGCAAGGAGCCCAGGACGCTGGGATCATGACCTGAGCTGAAGGCAGCCGCTTAACTGAGGCACTCAGGCGTCCCTAACTTATTTTAAAGAACACACTGAATAAAGAGGGCTTTTTCATTCATTTAAAAATATTCATTCATACCATCACCTCTTTCAAAGGATAAATATTTCTTATCCTAATAATATTACATATGACAATTAGCTCCAATGTAAAAATCTGAAAAATTTCTAAGTACTGACTATATTAAGAAAGAACCTTTTTGATCCATGTAAGATATTTAGTTGCAATCATAGGAGTCAAACACTGGTTCTTGGAAGAATGGACAGTGACAAACAGTAAATAGCTAAATAACTAAATAACCCAAACAAACTGGCATTATTTTTGTCTGTTTGCTTGTTTGTTTTAAACCTTTAGTGACAAGACCTCAATATGTTTATCACTGATTTTCCTACTCTGGAAGCAGTTCTGCCAGCATCTGCATTTGAAATACTGACTCCCTGATGAACAGATGCCTTCGATTCGGATTCATTTCATTCTTTCTTGTCTTGCCTCTTCCCATAGGGCTGGCACTATCCATAGCTTAAACCCTCAAAGCCCTACATTTGATTTTGCTACTCTCACTTCTCTTTGCTTGAATGCATTGTAGACATCACTGCTATATTCCTTAAGTATTACCTTGACGTTCTCTTTCTTCAATAACTTGAATAGTTCCACATACCAACTGGATATTCCAAAAATCCTTATCTTGAAGTCAAAAGGTTGTCCACAGCCTTGTTCTGTCTTATCCTTCCAACATGAACTCCCACTATTCTTTTAGACTCTTCATGCAATCAAATTCACTTATTGTCTCTTTCCTCAAATTTTATCAGCCCTAGCCCAATGCTGTGCTTACCTTTTTTCCATTTCCTGAAATGTCCTTTTCATTATAGACTTCTTGTTTAACTTCAACCGTCCTTCCCATCCAATTTATGTTTCATCTTCTCCATTAAACCCTCAGATCACCCAGATTGGAAATGATCTCTCCCACTTTTATAGAGCCATAGTTTTTGCTGTCTGTTCATTTTCAATTTGGCACTTAAAAATCACGTCTTACATTGTTAGGTGTGTGTGGTGTGTGTGTGGGGGGAGGAGGGCTTTTTTCTCATATCTGCCTAATCCCATTTTAAGGTCTCCAAAGATGGATACTGTGTTTTACATTTTATATCCTTATTTGCCTAGCATCCCACCTTTTTTTCCCTTAAGGTTTTTATGTATTTATTTGAGAGAGAGAGAGAGAGAGAGCATGAGAGGGGAGAAGGAGAAGCAGACTCTCCACCAAGCAGGGAGCTGGGTGCCCGGATGCGGAACTCAATCCTGGGACTCTACGACCACCACCGGAGTCAAAGCCCAACAACTGAACCACCCACCCAGGCACACCTAGATCCCACTTTCAAGGTAGTGCTAGACTACAGAGGAGCCACATCATACATGACTTGCCTCTGAGGGCTTCAGATGGAGCAGAGTCGGTGACAATGGCTCCCTTTGGGGCTGTGTCTTGCACAGCTTGCATGGCTATGAGCAACTGGCAGGTATATGGAATACTCTTAGCCTTTACATGTTTTCTAACTTTCTTGTGTCATTTCTCTAATTCTAATTCTTCTCTAGGACATGAGAACCATCTCTAGGAAGTGCAAACTTTAGGGAGATGGTTCACATCAGAAGGAAAAAAAGAGGAAAGGGCTATTTGGAAACTAAATAAATGGAAAATAAAAATCTCCACAGATATTGTAAAAAGCTTTAGCCATCCGAGCACATAGTTTATTCGACTTCATTAATTCGCCAGAAACACAATTTAGATCTAATTATTCTTTATTTATAAACTAGTGAGTTTTTTTTTTATTATTGTACTGTCTGATGACTAAAATTTTTAAATGAAAGCTGTAAGATCTCCACTCTTATAGGACCCTTATAAAAAGCATAAGGCTGAGTCGAGAGAGCTGATTTTGTCAGTAGCTAACAGGATGACCTTGTAAATGCCACAGAATCTCACATCAAAAGGGCCCCAGATCTGAGTACCTGCAACCATCATAGTTAAATTCAGAAGGAAATGACTGAAGAAATAATATTAAAAAAGAAACAATACAAACCTCAGGAAGGAACGAGAATTAGATTCTCATGAGTCCTCTTATTATACAGCAAAATAATGATCAAAATCTTAAAACAGGTAACTGATGAAAGAAAAGAGAACTAAACCTAGAATTTTATAGCTGACCAAGTTGCCATTCAAACCTAAAGGCAAATAACGACATTTTCAAATACAGATGGATTCACAACATAGATTGCCTCCAAAACTGAAAGACTCTGAAAGATGTGATCCAGCAAGAAGAGAAATGAAAATAAGTGGAGGCAATGATATAATTAACAGTGATGAGCAAAAAATAAGTAAATTTACATCACTATGGTTTGTAAAACTCAAAAGCCAGTTAATATATCAACCTAGACCTATAATTTTCGACATTGTTGACACAGCAAAAAAGAGGTATACATGGGCATGGGGAGAATGCAAAGGAAAGCAGAGGTGAGTGAAAGCATGTTAAGGTTTGGACCTAATTTTGGTTAATTGGCTCTAGATATTGAAAAAGCTAAGTGTATGTGTTAAAATTTTCAGGATATTTTGAAGAAGTAGAAAAAGTAAAAAAAAAAAGATAAAAAAAGGAGAGAATAATAATAAAGAGAAAACACAAAATAAGAGGAAAAAGTCAAAATGTAGACATAATCACGGTCAACATAAATGGGTTTAAATTAATCTGTAAGATGTGGAAGCAACGCAGATGTCCAAAAGATGATGTTTAAACAAAATAAACATACAGTGGAATACCATGCAGCCTTAAAAAAGGACATTCTGACAACTGCTACATAGATGAATCTTGAGGACATTATGTTAAATGAAATAAGCCAGTCACAGGAAGACTGATACTATATGGTTCTACTCATATGACCTAACTGGAATAGTTGAATTCTAGAGACGGAAGGCAGTTGTCAGGGTCTAGGAGGAGGGAGAAATGGGGAGTTTTTGTTCAATAGTTATAGGATTTCATTTTGCAAAATCAAAAAATTCAACAGATTTCTTGTACAATAATGTAAATATTCTTAACATTACTGAACTGTAGATTTATAAACAATTAAGATGGTAAATTTTATGTTACTTTTTTATCACAATTAATTTTTTAACTATTAAAAAGAAGGAAAACTATGAGATAAAGGCACTGATTGGACTCAATAATAAAAGCCAAAGCAGAGTCCTCTACAGCACAACTTCCCAGAATCCCTCTTGTAAGGACACACAGCTAAGTTGACTAGAATGTATGCTAATTAAGAAAAAAACCAAAATTGAAATTGTGTCACAAAGACTGAACATACTGAATAGAACAATAAAATTAAAAATGAGTAATAACCAAGTATTTAGAAATTGCCAACAAGAAAGAAAGCCCTACACAGGAAAAACGCACAGGGTATAAACACAGTGGTACTTAATTGAAAAGATATACAGCCTTGACTATTTAAAAAAATATGAAGTATTAAAAATAAATGAACTATATCTTTTAATCAAAAAACAATGGGGTGGAAAAAGCAAAACAAGCCCAAATAAGTGGAAGGACAGATATGACCATAGTAAAACAATAAACTAATAAAACAGAAAACAACAAAAGAATGAATAAATTGATTAAAACAAAAAGTGGTATTTGAAAAAAAACTAATAAAAAAGACAAATTAAGGGCAATTATAATCAAGAAAAATGTAAGGATGCAACTAGTAATAATTGGGCCATAAAAGGGACCATTAGGGATTCAAAGAGTTTTATAAAATTACCAGATTGCAGTTACTACCATCAGTAATCTTGCACCAGTGAATTCGGACCTCCTGTACATGGATTGGATCATTTTTCTGGGAAGCTATAAATCACCTAAACTGGAAGTAAGGGAAAACCCAATAGAGCGACAATAACATAAGCTCAATAGACAATTTACAAAAGGCACCTGGCTCAAGACAAATTTAAGATCAGGGAGTCCACAATCCTTCGTTTGTATGAACAGATCCATAATTTAGAAAAATACTTAATCTAGTTGTCTAATCTCATAGTCTATAATACTCTGAATTTAAAAGCGGACAAATAATGCCACAAGAAAAGAATAGTTTTATTTCACTTTTGAACATGAATTAAAAATGCTTTAATGATACGTTAATACATTAGCAAATAAAATTCCACAGGTACTAAGAAAATACCTAACAACATGCCAGATTTAAAATAGGCTTCAAGGATGATTCACTATTAGAAAATCTATTGTTTTGATTCCCTATATGATCAAGTTAACAGAAAAATAATTTAACAGTTGGCCTGAAGTTTTCAAATAGAGGATAACATATATTATTCTTTTTTTTTTAAAGATTTTGTTTATCTGTCAGAGAGAGAGAGAGAGAGAGAGCACAAGCAGGGGGAGCAGCAGAGGCAGAGGGAGAAGCAGATTCCTCACTGAGCAGGGACCCCGATGTGGGGCTAGATCCCAGGACCCTGGGATCATGACCTGAACTGAAGGCAGCTGCTTAAATGACTGAGCCACCCAGGTATCTCATCTATTAATCTCTAAAAAGAAAATTATCGGCAAATTAGAACTCAAAAGAAAAGTCCAGAATCTAAAAATGGATATAAACCAGAAACTAGGAGCAAATACCATACCTGAGAAGAAACATTAGCAGAGTCATTAAGAGGTCAATGTTGACCGGAATTTGAACCCAACAGCCCCACTTCCTAGCTATTGGATTTGTATCTTGGGCATCAGGGAGGGAAACAATGGATGTGATCATCTTCCTTACTCTCTGCTTTTCTTTCTGTAGTTGAATACCCTTCTTTTCTCCCTATCCTTACTCTAAGTTCTCACAGTAGCCTCTTTCCATATAGCAAATGAGAGGAAGGAGCAGAAATTCCATTCATGTGTCTGTACTCTGATTTGTCTGCTCTGGAGTTGGTTTTCTTAAGGACTGATTCTTCTTTACCTGAGTTATCTCTGTCGCAGAGAGACTGAGGGGCAACTTTACGCCCTGCAGCACTCACATGGGGTTCACCTGCCAATAGAGATCTCCAGGTGTAATGCTCAACAGCTCAGCTGAAGGACCAGCTGGACAGTCCCTGGGCCTCAGTTTCCCTTTGCTATTCTCCATGCTCTTCTGGGTGAAGTCACAGGGAACCCCTGGATCCTCTTCCAGATACTCCAAGGCTAATAGGGAAATAGGGTGTTAGGGTGTCTTTTCTAGAATATAACCTTGGACTCATACAGACTAACTCTGGTCCCTTCATGACCAGCAAGGATGAGTTACTACTATAGCTATCCCCTTTTCAGAAATCTTCAGACAAGAATCTGGCTCTAGTCTTAAGCATGTGCTTAAAGTGTCTATAGACGTACATCTCTTTCACTACCCCCAACCTTTAGGAATGAGAACAGAATGGTGGACTTGTAAGCATATGGAACACTTTCCAACAAGTACCCTTTGTTTCCAAATTCCCTGTTTCTGTCATTGGTAAAGACTGTCAAAGCAGGGTAACCTCACTGGCCTCTAGGGTCAGACTGGGAATCTTCTGCCAAGGATCTCTTTGAACTGGACATCTACCTCGGAGAAATTAGTAACTTTGTTCTCATAGAGATCTGTCTTCATTGTTAGCCTTACACTATTTGGAAACCCTCAGGGAGACAGGATAGATTCCAACCATCTAACATAACTATGCATAAAAATGGAAACATTAAAATTGCAAGAGGAAAAAATAGAAGACTATCTCCATGACTTTGGAGTGGAGAAAACTTCTGAAAAAATATTTTTTAATGTAAAATACTGGAACAATGGAGCACATCAAAATGTAAAACTTCTAAACCATTCAAGAGACCATTATGATATTCAAAGTCAAAAGTTGTGTAAGAAAAATATTTGCAATACAGGCAACAAACATACTGGCAGAAAAAGACAAATACCTAAAGGAAAAGTGGGCAAAAATGAAAAAGTAAATAAAAGTGAAAACGTACATGGCCATTGAAAAGATGGTGAACTTCTATAGTCCTCAGGGAAAGACAAATTGAAGCCACAGTGAGATCATATTTTTAGTCCCATCAATGAGGCAAAACTCTAAAGGTTGAACAAGGCTCCCAAAGTTGGCGAGGTGTGGGGAAATGGATGCTCTCACACTATACAAAGATAAAGTGCGGGATCCACTTTGGGGAGAAATTGAGTAGTATGTGTTAAACCTAAGTATGTGCATACTCTTGTTACTCAGCAGTGCTACTTCTAGGGAAGTTCCCACTCTTACAGAAATACTAGCCCATATGTTCAGGGAGAGTTGTAAAAGACTGTTGTCACAATATTCATTGTAATTGCAATGATAAATTCAAATATGATACAGTCACAGAGCAGTTACAGTGAATCAGCTAGATCTGTGTGTCTCAAGATGGGTGGGTCTCAAAAACATAATGTTCAGCAATAAAAGCAACCTGTATAGTTTTTTATGCAGTATTATTTACATAAAAATAACAACATACTTAGCTATGGTATACATTTTTGCGGATACTTATATGTAAGTAAAAGATACTGAAGTTCTGAACAACACACATTACAAATGCATAAAATAGCTTGTCTCAGCAGAGTGGGGGGAGACTGGGATCAGAGGTGGTTTTTAAAGGTATTTTAGCTTTAAACTCAGTGTTCTAGTTTTTTTTTTTTTTAGTGTTCTAGTTTTTTACAAAGAAAATAGATCTTTGCAATACTCATTTAATTTTCAAAAATAAAAATGAAGTTAAAAGGAGAATACACTTTGGAGATTGAAAAATGATGCTTTAGTTTCCAGGTCCATGTGGAAAAATTATCTAATGTCTGAAAATCAGTTTCTTTTTTTACTAAAAGGGGATACTACTATATATAAAGATACATATGTAAAGTCTATAGAGATATATGTATGAGGGGTATTTGATGATTTAATGTTTATAACACATAGAGCACTGTGTCTATAGTCAGTACTCAAAAAATACCAATTTTCTTTCCATTAAATGGCCACAGAGCATGCACATGGTGCTAAAGTTTTTCAGAAGGGTGCATCTAATTTGTGGGCTCACAGTCCATATTTAATCTATCTGAAAAACACTTGACCAAGGGGATGGGAGAGAACTCAAGCCCTAAATTCAGACATGACTCATTAACCTGTATACAGCCTTGACTTCTCTTTAAAACTCATTCAACAGCTTTGAAACACTTTATTTTCCCCAAAGGAACTAAAACATTATTACACTAATTACTTTAGAAAATGAGGAAAAAGAACCAAAGGTCTTTGAAAAAACATTTTTTTTTGCCTCTTTGACAAATATTTCTGGGCACAGTAAAATTAAATATCCCATTGTAAAAAGATAAAGTGCCCCCAATTGGGATATTACTTTCTGAATAATCCTGTGGATATTCCCAGTTTGAGCACCAAACCGTAACTCACTCTTTGAGGTTTGTTAGAATCGTAAACTGCCAGAGTACAGTTTTATGAAGGACAGAAGGAACTCAGACTGAACTCGCCCAATTAAACAGATTAAATTTTAGCTGTGAATTCAGGCCAGGACCATGCACTATTGCTTTACTACAGAATAAACATAAATTTACCAATGCAGTGAAGCTTGCAGCTGATGAAATTCTTTTCCCCAATTTTCCCAATGGAAACATTTATTCATTTAACTTCGTTTATAGAATTAAAAAGGAATCTAATGCACCTAATGTAGAAAAATGAAGAAAGAAAACATCTGTAACTCAGAAATAAACATTTGGGACTAAATAGATTCTTAGTTATTTGTGACCTATTTTAAGTTGAATTAGATGCAAGCACAGAGGTGCCTATTTCCACAGAGTAATAAAAACTACCTTTAAAATATAATGTACCAGTGCCCAAGTAGCAATGGAGATAATACGTCTAAAAAAAGTATTTGGTCTTAAGAACTGTATGTCCAAATGCAATTACTGTTGCAAGATTAAAAAAAAAATAGGTTAAGTCAACCCATATATTTTCTTTTACAAAAGGATAATAATCTAAAAAGAATGAGCATAAGTTGATATTTGTAAAATCTTTGACAATTTGGGGTCAGAGGGAGGATGCAGGACAGAGGTATTACTTATAAAGATGAAGTGTTATTGTATCACCTTGAATTTGCTTTGTCCTTGATTCAAGAATTAGTCATTTGCCTTGTACAACAACTTAAGGCATCAAAAAGTTATTAATACATCACCCTGTGACAACCTATATAAATATGAAAAAATAAGGTACCATCTGTCTGCAGTAACTGGCACATGATGTAAATGGCTTGTAAGGAATGTTTGCAAGAATAGTACCCTAAATATAAAAATTTGTCCATCTACATTGCAAGAATTCTTAATACATGTGCAATAAAAATGGCAATTAATGAGTATTTGCACAATACAAAATTTCTTTTAACACTTTTCCCCTCAGAGAAGTACAGGGATAAATAGATTTAATCCCCCTCAAGACACACTCAACATCTTGGGAATAGCGCAAGTTACAAAACTTCTATCTCAAAAAACATATGGCCTTAAGGCTATTATGGTTCACTTTCTTGTGGGGATTTTCATGGCATTCTAATGCCCCGGAAGCATGAGATCAGCTAGAATAGACTGGTGCTTTTTGAACAAATGTGTAATAGTTTGGGGCTTCAGCTGGGGGTCCCTCTCTTGTGCATATACATAGAAAGCACCCATGCATTTACTCAAATGACCAGGTTTGAGGAATCAAAAGCAGAAAGAAAATTATAGTAGTTTCCAGATGCTGTTATAATCAGATCTGAATTACCCATTGGCAAGTACCTCCTGCCAGGGAGAAGAGTAATGAATCCTGACAGATGGGACACCTGGGCCCCAAACCAAAGCAAATTCCCTCACCCAGCAAGGCCTAATGTCGCTGTCCCTACAGAATGGCCTTCCTTCCCCATGCTGACTCTCGGCTGCACGGCCTCTGCCACCTTTCCAGTGTTATTTGCTACTAAACCTCCACAGGAGCCCTTGTTGCACTTTTTTTTTTAATTCCAACAATCAAACTGATCCTTGGCCTCATCCAAACACAAGCACGCCTTCATTCTACACCTGGGGTGCACCTACTTGCTTTGACTGCAGTTTCTCCATTCACCGCCCTGCCTTCCAATTTGCTTATCGCTCAAACCTAAAAATTAAAACAGACCACAGACAAAACCACAGAGACGTACACACACGTATATCCCTTACCTCCTTTTTGAGGCCCTCCTCGATCATCTCAGAGAAAATGATGTTTGTATAATCTGAGTATCAGGTGCGCTCGTCCCTATGGTCTCTTTTCCTTCAGCTTTTTGGACTTTGGTTATAGGTCCTTTCTCTCCAAGCATGGCAAGCAATTGTGAGAAGAGGACCAGGAATGGGGGGTCTTATGGAAGGGGTCTGTCTTATTCACATTCCAGGAGCTACAAAGTTCTCTCTAACTCAATTTCTTCAGTTGCAGAACAAGGGAATTGGGCCCACGAATCTCTAAGATACCTTTGAATTCTAAATATTGATATCTGACTCTATAAGTTTTTATTTCCTGATTTCATATTCTTTACTCATTGTTTTTAAGTTAGCAGGGCTGTCATGACAGTGTACCACAATTTTCTGCTACCTTTGCCTGCTATCACTTAAGTATAATTGACAGTTGGTCGTAATCTCCTGACAAAAAAATGTCATGAAAACAATATAATAAGAAAGATTTTAAAGCACATTGGGGGCTATTTATCAGGCCTTACCAATAAATAAGAGCTAAACTATTAACATTTCAAAAACTTATTGGCCCTTTCAGACCATAATAATGTGGATGTAACATGGGCTCGTTATATGGATCCTGATACTAGGCCTAACCCTAATGATACTTAATAACAAAATCCCTTTGAAAATCTGATCCTCTATGAAAAGCAAGTGTCAAGTTATTGCATTTCTTTTTCCAAGTTGATTGTCCCCTTTTAATCTCTTGGAATTTGTAAAATGCAATATCTTTTGGAGCTAATCTGGTGATGAAGATTGGAGAGTGGATTTAAACCAAATATAAAGTATATTTCTCATGTAATAAATGTAACATTGATGGATTTTTAATAAACTTATTGTCAGAATACTATGGTTTCTCTCTTTCATCTCCTTCCTAAATCATTCAAGCCTATCTCTGAGATTGCAGATTTAATAAATCCACATTAAGTTCTAAATCTAGAGAAACCTAGCCAAGACTCATCCCGGTGTCTGCCAGTGCTCTACAGCCCTCAACCTTTGTAACAACGCAGGCAAATTCTGATGTCAAATTCAGGAAGTGGTGTAAAACTCTTACTGAAGCCTGCACAGCTTGATAGTATTTCCTAAGGGGGGAAAAATCTGCATTCTGAATCAAATAGTCCAATTCTGAAAATGAATTTACTCAGGAATTCTGAGATGCCAGAGCGACTAGATAAGACCAGTGAGAGGTTGCTGGGCTCCACAAATATGGACTAGCATGGGTCCAGACCTCAACGGTCTAACCTGTGACTCAGGGTTGCTCTTTCCTTGAACACTGCCCCTTATCACACATCCCATCCTACTTCCCACCCTACCTCCCACCCCCACTCTTTACTTTCCCACAGAAAACTAAGAGGTGCTTTCTTGCCAAACTCCACACAAGTTAAGTTCTATCCTCTCGCTGGTTGGCCGAGATGTCAGTATTCCTTCAGGCTGTCCTTATTAAATTAATTGCCCTGGACTCAAAGACGTTCATAAAAAATAAAGTACATACTCTCACATGCACAAATATATATAACACATAAATATATATAACTCAGCATTTCAATCTTACTAGCCAAATAAATATGTATTGATCTTTTGAAATGGGGTAAAAGTGACCCGTTACTTGGAGTATTAAAAATGTAAAAAGGCATAGGCTTTTGCGGCACTTGGGTGGCTCAGTTGGTTAAGCCTCTGCCTTCAGCTCAGGTCATGATCCCAGAGTCCTGAGATCAAGCCCCAATCAGGCTTCCTCCTCAGCAGGAAGCCTGCTTCTCCCTTTGCTTGCCACTCCCCCTGCTTGTTGCCTTTTCTCTGTCTCTCTCTGTCAAATAAATGAATAAAATCTTAAAACAAAACAAAACATACGCTTTTTTCAAATTGCTAAATTTCCAGCAAATGTATTTTATTTTAATATTAAATTATAAAAATCACAGTATTCGTGAAATGTATCAACTAGACTTTTAAAGATCGTTGTCCAAATCTATTTTCAAGTTGTTAATGATATACTTAATTTGCTGAAGACAAGTTTAAGGCTGATTTTCTTTACTAATTAAAACCTTGCAAAATACATAATGTGTAACAATTTTAAAATTCATTTCCATTCTGCATTGGTAAAGAGAGAACTTAAAAGTGATTGCCATTTCTATTAATTACATGTAAATCTACCCATAATTTTTCTTGCTTTCTCTTCTACTCATCTTCAAACTTCTTTTTTTCTTATTACTAAAAGTGATAAAACACAAAATTGTACCCTCCCCTTTCGGAAGAACACAAGAGTCCACTATTTCTTACTATTCAACTGCAGAAACTGCCCACCCCTAGATGAAGTGGTACACTGTAGAGAGTAACTGTTTCTAGATATGTTTATAGTAACTGTTTATAGATATGTGTTGTTCCATATTTACTTCAATAAAATAAATATTGTTAGGTAGTGTACAAAAGCAGTGATTAAATTTTTGTTATGTTTGATTCTACAGTGAGCAAATATAAAAGGTCTTCTTTTAGAAGTAAATTACTCATTAGGTTAGGTCATTTAAACCAGATTTACACAAGATTTTATCACTTTAAAGCTAAATTCTTCCTCATTTTCCTTCCAGGCAAAAGGAAACAATTTCAGTAAATACAGGGCTTAATGGCTGGGTGTCTAAGCATCCACCCCAAGGGTTCTCCTTAAGGCTCACATCATGGTGTACCATTGTAGGTTATTTCCCCTAGGAAGCACAGGTCTTCTGGAACTGTACATTGCTTTCAGACTCAGTGATATTCAACAAACTTCCCAGAACCTGAGGAAAGCACAGCTTCCACATAGTCGAGTATAAGAATTCTGTGGAAAATTAACTGCAAAAGTGAATTCATCTGTTATATCACCTTTTTATTCAATCAATGGTGAGTACTCAATCCATCCTTCTTCAATTAAACTCTTACAAGCGGTAATTATAAATATTAAATATTAATACTTCAAAGGATTCAAACATTAATATGATAGGAGGTATAGCCCTCCTATAATTGATTCTCAACAACCCACTTGCCATCTCTTCTCTTGTTTTCCTTAAACCCATCTTCTTATGGTCATGTATGTATTCTTTCTTTTCTTCTTGTCCTTGCTCATTTAAGTCCATCCATCTGGAACAATCTGTCCATTTCTTTTTGCCAGTCCAAACCTTGAAGTTTCCTTAATTCATCAGACCACATCCCCTTCCTTACACACAAGTTATTTTAATACCAAAATAGTTGCTGAGATGTGGACATGGTATCACTACCATAGTTCTACTATTGATTTCCATGAACAAATAACATTTTGATTGTAAGTATTTTATATTTATATGGATGTTGCACAATTTTTCAAATAAAGGAACTTATAGAGGTCTCTGAGAAACAGTGTGCTATAACTGAAAATTTGCTTCTTTAATTAGTTTTTGACCCTGCTGTCTACAAAGCTAGTGGCTGGCTTCCTGATGCAATATGATATTTATGTATGGTACCTTTAACATTTAAGAAAATTATCAAGCCCCCCATTTATTTAAATACTGCACTTCTTTTCAGATTAAGACTCAAACATTTTTCACAGACCTTCTAAAAGGAAGTTCATACCATGATAAGTTACTATAGCATATAAACAATTTCTCAAATGTCTCATATGTTTGAGACCCAACATCACTGTGGCTATAATTTTAAGTGATGAGAAATTTTATTTTAAGCAAGATAATTCGTTCCCTCTTCTCTAATTGATGGCTCTTTTCCATGGCTGAGTTTTACACTTTCTCTTTAAACCACTCAATTTCAAATTGAATTTTAGTATCTTAATATAATGATACAATTTTATCACCCCCAAAAAGTTTAAACAAAAGAAAATGCTCTCCCAAGAATAAAAATGGATGAATGCTTCATTTATCCAAAATCTTTCTTTCATCATCAACATTTCATGTTGTGGGGCCAGTCCTGTGTAGGTGTCACCCAGTGGGGATGCTCCTTTACCACCAATCACCACTCAATGCCCATTATGAAGTAAGTCTTGTTCTGCCCGGTCCTTCCTCCCTAGCTCCCTTATCAGTTGTCCTTGCATCTAACGCACCTCTTTCCACACCTCAGGTCACAAATCCATAAATCAAGGTATTTAGGCTCAGAGTCTTTGTCAAAATCTGTAAGATGCCTTTTCTGAACTTCACTCCTTCAAGAACAGCAGGATGGGGGTCAAGAGGCATTGCTCAGTGGTCCTAAAGAAGGCAGCACCACAGATTCCCCAGGAGTTCTACTCGACGCCTAACAATTCCTAGATGGATAAATACCTGACCTACGCTACCATCCCACCCACGATAGGTGACAAGTTTGAAAAGCTGTCACCATCTCTGTCTTTGACAGTAACTTGTTGGTATTAACATTTTGGATACTTTCCCCTTACTACATCTTTACTTGTGTGTCTATGCAAGATTTTTCTGTATTTAAGAATGGAGAATGCAAAAGTCAACACTTCAGTGCTAAATGTCTCTTAGTTACCTTTTCAGAGGAATAGCTATCTCATAGGAGGCACTCTATAAATATAGCCAAATGAATATTTTTTTAAAGATTTTACTTATTGGGGCACCTGGGTGGCTCAGTGGGTTAAGCCTCTGCCTTCAGCTCAGGTCATGATTTCAGGGTCCTGGGACAGAGTCCCACATCTGGGCTCTCTGCTCGGCAGGGAGCATGCCCCCCCCCCCCCCCCCCCACCGCCTGCCTCTCTGCCTACTTGTGATCTCTGCCTGCCAAATAAATAAATAAAATCTTTTTTTAAAAAAGATTTCATTTATTTATTTGACACAGAGAAACACAGTGAGAGAGAGAGAGAGCACAAGCAGTGCAAGAGTGGGAGAGGGAGAAGCAGACTCCTTGCCAAGCAGGGAGCCTGATGTGGGGGTTGATCCCAGACCCTGGGATCATGGCCTGAGTGGCAGGCAGATGCTTAACCAACTGAGCCACCCAGGCATCCGTAGCCAAATAAATTTTTTTTTAAAAAGTAAAAATTTTAAAGGAGTGTCAAATTGGCTAAAATTACAGACACCTCAATGACTATCACAATGCCCAGGAGAGGAATATAATAGTAAAAAATAACAATAAGCATTATTTAGAAGTTGCTATTATTATAAAACTCAGTTCCAGCCTAGTCCTATCTTACAAAATATTTTCTCATTATTCATGGCCAGACAGGAATTTTTGTTTGTTTTGCTTGCTGCTGTACTCTTACTGCTTAGAACAGTATTTGGTACATAAAAGTCACTCCATAAGTACTATTGAATAAATTTGTGAATGAATAACAAAACAACAGCAACAAGAGAGGCTAATATTTATGAAGCACTTAATAGAAAAACACTGGTTGAATTCCCACAGTGACTTTCTCATTAATCTTAACAAAAACAAGAAACTTTTAGATTACTTAGAAAAAGCTATTCAGATACAAAAAATTGAACCAGAACACTACTTGAATGATCTAAACACTTCTAGAGGTGTACACATACATCTACATAGAAAAAATTTTATTTTACCTAGATTTACATAATTTACTAAAGTACAAAATAGTAATAAAATACAAAATTCTGCCTTAATTATCTTGTTATTGCTTGGAGTTTCCATATTATTGTTTTGCTTCATAGTAAACCCTGATTATCAAGTAGAATGGTAAAATATTTAACCCAAATTTTACTTAATTGAGGTTGTGGTAGAAAGCATTTGAGATGATGAATGTGAAACATAGAGAGCAAGAGCTTAGTATGTTAGTATGTACTGTGTACTAAGTGTTCAACAAATGCTATTTATTATTTCCTAAAATACTGTTTCCCAAGGAACACTTACAAGTAGAAGGCAAATCAGTGGTCAAGATTTGTATTTCAGCTAAGAATGCATGACTGTGATAGCGTTGTACCCTTTTCAAAAGTGATTTATATTATTTACTTGAGAAAAATCTCAAGGACTTTAATCATGACTGGCCCATCGTTTTACTTACAGTGTCCACTGCAAGTTACCCAGGAAGGGGATAGGAGTGTGACTGGCTGGAACTCAACGGAGATATGGGTAATCATTAATAACCTACCTAGGTAAATGAGAAACAAAATGAAAAATGTAAAACTATGTGTAATTTTCCCTTGGAAAGCCCAGCTTTACTTAGGTGTGGATGAAAGTGTGATGGGCATATGCTGATCCCTCTTTTGCAGAAGACAATTAGAAGAAGCATATAGTCTCCCAACTTGCAGTCAAACTTTGGCAAGTGTGCTCAGGCTCGATAAGGTAAAATACTTAATGTCTGGCTTCTAAAGGTGTTTCTTGAAGCTGAGTTAAATGAAAACTCCTAGAATCTCAACTTCCTTGCTCCTTTTAGGATCTATGGCCAATGGAGGACATTTATATGAATACGTGATAATGACATTAAGGGAATTAATAAGGTAGAGGGAAGAGTCTCAAGATTGCATCTTCGAGCCAGGGAAAGTGAGATGGGGAAGCTAAAAGGACTTCATTTTAGAAGGGCTTCATCTCTACTATTGTTCTGCTAGGCCCCATTTACTCATGTCCCATAGTTTGCCCCTGAATAAGCCAAAGGAGCTATGTTCCCACTTCAAGGAGGGACCGAGAAAGTTAATCCTTCTCTGAGTTCTGTTTTAGGCCCCAAACACCTGCTATCACCTAAGTAGAGCCAGATTCTGAACATGTTCCAGGATATTAGCCTCAAACAAAACTCAACTTCAAACAAAACTGGTGCTCGCATCAATATCCCTGCCTTGGGTAAATTATGGAATAACATTCACTATTCACTGGACACTCACTTGTGACTGGACCCTACCCTGGACTCTTGAAGGGACACAAACCCTAGACTCCTTTCTAATACACACTCCTAGCCCCAAATGATGGTGAGACTCATTCTCCTTCCCGAGTCTCCCAGGCACTCTGTCTGCTATTCTGTCTGTCACTCATGCTATTAAATAAACTCTGTTTTCACTTTCTCCAGCTCATGTTTGATTTCTTTCCTGCATGAAGCCAAAGACCCTTGAGCTGGTCCTATGGGACCCTCCTGTGGGTTGTCAGACCTAGCCCCCCTGCTTCAAAAGTAAGCTTTCTCCTCTTTAACTGTTGATGTTGATGAAAGTTGATGTTAAAACCAAGGGCTCTTGATGCCCTGTCTTGCTGAGTTCTATTTGGGCAACTGAGTCATTCTAACTCCCTAACTTCCCAAACCAAGTCCTTAGGGAGTCTATTAGTAAATGGAAATTAGTGATGAAAGAAAACTGTGAAGCATTTCCAGAGTTCACTTCAATTTTAAATTGCTATTCAAACTTATTTGTTTATGCAAAACACATAAAAATTACTCTGAAAATGATAATATCAAAATCTCAGATGAAGATCTTTAGTATAAATGCCAAAATATGCAAGATGTTAGGTTATTAAAATACCCATCTTAACTTACAACATGTAATCTTTTACTACTATTAATATTCCTTATATAATGACTCTTTGTTGACTGACCACAAATCTATCCCAGTGACAAAGCATTTAGTGGCAGGAACCATAAGAAATTTCGGAATCAAACTTTCCTTCCATACTTACGTTTTCTTTTTATTTTAGTAATTGAGACATTACAGATAGAAAATCAGACAAGGAGTATCTGATTCATATTCTTGAAACAGAGGCAGAGACCCATGGATATGTGTGTTTCTTTCACAACACAACAAAAAGCCCATGACTTTTGAAACACTGTTCTTTCCTGACATCTAAAAGAACAATGTAAATAATGACTTCAACAAATCCATGAATAATATTTCCCAGCACTGAGTTAGGTTTTTACTCACTGTTTGTCAGAACTGCAAAGCAAATAAAATCAGAAAATTGTAAACCTGCAAGGAACTCCTGGAAGGTTTAAGATAATGTTCAAAAGAACAAAATTAGAGCCAGAACTTGGAAGGCCAACCCTCACTAAGCTTTTATAATGGGCGACAAGTTTCCTTGGGTGCTGCTGAGAATATGGAAAACTGCTGGGCCAGTTTTTGGCTGGGTCTTAGGGTTCGGGTCTGGAAGGTGACACCTTACTTTATAAAAATTGCCCTTGACAGCTTTTGTACTTGCACAGCAAAGGTCCACACAGGGCAGGCCAGTGGGAGGGTGGGGGGACCATGGGGGAGCGTCCCCTTGCGACACTGGTGGGAGGGACAAGGATTAAGGCGAGGATGTGGTCTCACTGCAGGGGACTGGGCAAGGTCATATAATGTCTCCTGTACTACATTCTGCTTCTGAAAGATCGAGCCTCATGACTCCTTTTTCCCTTCAGAGTCTGGTGTTGATAGGACCAGGACAGTTAGAGATATAAGACCTGGAACAAATCGCATTGACGTGAACTCAACACAAACCACATGTTCACTACTGATTTCAAACTTGTGTTCCTCAAAAGAAATCAAAGACATAATCTACTTTCTTAAACAATTAAACAGGCCTTTTGTCAGTATTTAAGAAGGCCCTTCCACCCTTAGGGAAATGCTACCCCTCCTCCTCCCCAAATCCATAATGTTGTTTTCTTTGCCTACACTTTCGATGCTGTAAAAAACATGTTCTTTCTCCTCTAATGTATTTTGACTTGCTATGAGCAAATGATTTATAAAGATAAAAATTGGTAACATTTGCCTCTAGAAGTTATTTCAAAACTGTTTGACTTTAATCATTATTTCAATCTAGTCCATTAATTTCTTAAACCTCAGAAATTACAGGAGTATCATCACCCCCCACTAAGTTAAGTTTAGGTTGAGTCAGCTTTGAAGAATTTTTTTTTTTAAAGATTTTATTTATTTATTTGACAGACAGAGATCACAAGCAGGCAGAGAGGCAGGCAGAGAGAGGGGAGGAAGCAGGTTCCCTGCTGAGCAGAGAGCCCGATGTGAGGCTCGATCCCAGGACCCTGGGATCATGACCTGAGCCGAAGGCAGAGGCTTTAACCACTGAGCCACCCAGGCGCCCTGAAGAATTTTATTTTTGATCAGCAGAAAGCAGCTTAGGAAAGTGACGTTATGCTCTCAGTTTGCTACCTCACATGGAAGAGGCTTTCATTAAAATCATTTCTCAATTTTATAGAGTTTTTTTTTCCTCCATTCTATTCATATATCAAAATAATATTGCCAAGAATGTTCTTTCAATGCAGATTTCCTGATTACCACTCAAACTCAAAGGTACATAAGTAAATAAAATTTTAAAAAGAACCAATTCTACGGGTCCTGGAGAAAGGACACACACTGATGCTTTCGCCTGACTTTTATTGTCCAGACTGCCTGCTTTCATTCTCCAAGCCATTTTGCCTCCATCCCAAGGTTTTACGCTATACATTATTATAAAGTTCTGTTTTCTTTTACCATGGGAACGTAGACACTTAAGATAATTAATTACCATCATCATTATTTCCTTGACTAATACCAAAAATTACAAAGCAATTTAATACAGAGACTCGTCTTTAAAGCCCTTTACAAACCTAAGCTAATTTGCCATTGTAATTCACCAAGAATGGCTATTATCCTCTCTTTATAAAGGGGTAAACTAAAAGGTTAAGTGAAGAGCTTAAGGCTCCTGAATAAGTTAATACCATTTCTGGGAGTAGATCACAGGAATGCCAGGTTCCTGCCTTTAAGCTCCAATTAGAATACCACGTTCATAAGAATAGCCTATTGAAAAGTCTGAATAAAGGCACATTTTACTCAAGACACTTTCTTCCCTTTAAAAATAACTGAATAAATCTATTTCATTCACTTCATTTTAAGTAAGTCTTTCTGAATAAATGTTTATTATAGAACAGTCAGCATTTACAGAAATATATAAAAAATAAAATAATAACCACATACAACTCAGAGATAGCCAGTAGTATAATTGTGTGTAGATGTATGTTTTCTGCACATAAATTTACTTTCATTTCACAGTTACGAGTATGCTTGAATTGAGATTTACAAATGGTTTTTCACTAAAATATACAACATATACACAACATTTTCTTGTTGTTTAATTTTTTCCTCAATTAAAGCAAAGGCAAAGTGTCATTAATGAACAGAAAATAATCACAATAGAACCAAGGATACAACCTAAGGACGATAGCAAATGTTTTTAGAAGAGGTAGTCTAGAACCAAGGAAATGAAGGCTTTGAATATACGGCAAAGGAATTTGAGTTTGTTAAGTGAAACTGTCACTCACGAACCTGAATGCCCCCATCTCTTGGTGCATGATTTCTGCCAAAGCTCAGAAGTAAAAACACGAGAGACAGCAATCACAGTGAACACTGATGGAGAGCTTCCTCTGTGTCAGGTACTCATCCAAAAAATGCCAGGAGAGGATCCAGGTTTTGTGGGATATCGTGCTTAGGCAGTTGTTCATGTGTGTGTTTTGGTGGGGGTGGAGGGTGATGATACATGAAAGAAAAAGAATAAAAAGTTAAGACACAAGACTGAATATGAAAGCGAAAATTTGCTTAGAATGAAAAAAATGCATAACAGATTATAAATTTTTAATAGCTGAGAAACAGATAAGCACATTATGCAGTATATAAATTAGACCCCGAAGCAAATTTTGAAAAGCTAATGAAACCACAAACATTCCAAAATCCAGGGGAGAAATATATAATATGTTGGACACACTTCTGCAATAGCTTTGTTGCCTCATTTTTGGTGTATTCCTTTTGATTGCATTTCTGATGATAAAGACTTAGTGATATCATTTTCCATAGAGAAGAGGAAGTTAATTTAAATTTTCTCCTACTTAAGATTTATTTTTATTACTAACAGTTTACGAAAGCATTTTGTAGCTTCACAGATCATTAATGGTAAAGTTATAGAAATAGTCCAGATTTTTGTCAAGTTCAGTAAAGGCTCCTACTATTTTTTGTTTTTTTAAAATAAACTGTAAGACTCTGGGGCATTTCAAATTCTATGTGTGTGGTGGGGGTGGGTGTGCATGCAGGGAGAGATCACACTCATTAAATTGATAATTAGTCAGTTTTTAATTGCTATCTTTGGTTGTCACAGTGGTTATGAATGTTTTATATATATCTGTCATAGTCATTACTTAACATGCAATCATGAAGAAATGCAAGTCTTGGAGTGCCTGGGTGACTCAGTGGGTTAAGCATCCGCCTTCACTAGCATCATGGTCCCAGGGTTCCTGAGATCGATCCCTGTGTCAAGAACCCTGAGGAGTCTGCTTCTCCCGCTCTCCCTCCCCCTTGGTCATGCTATCTCTCTCTCTCTCTCTGAAATAAATAAATAAAATCTTTTAAAAAATACACAAATCTTTTTCTAGCATGGAAATGACTCACTTCTCTTCATGAACTGATTATCAAACAATCCAAGAGCCTATTTATTTATTGTTGTTTTCAAACCTTGTCTCTTCCTTTTAATTGCAGCCTTTGAAATAATCTGTTTTTTTTTATTATAATTTTCTTCTAATGGCAAAATAATTTACATTGATTTCATCACTTACCTTAATACTTTCCCTTAGAATTTCATTAATTTTTACCAAATTTTCACTGATTCCTTAAGTAGATTTAAAGACAACAAAAGATATGACCAAATCAAAAGTCTACCATTTTTCATTTATTCTATTGAAATATTCTGAAGTGCCTTTCCAACTTACAGCTAAAATGATGTATTAGAACTTCATTGAATATGCCATAGGCATCAGAAGTAAAATATAAGCATTGGTTCCTGGCTCTGTGCATTTTGCATCTAGTTTCTCTACCATTATCCACATGTCAGCACTGGACACTGCTGAGCATGCTCAGACCGTGACCTCTGACCCTGCAGTGTTTAGTCACGCCACAGGTTGGGGCATCAGTGTTTCCAGAAATCATGTCTACATGAAGTAACTTAACTAGAAGTAAGTTCACTATATAAAAAGTTGTGTGAATCAGACAAAAATATCCCCATAACCCTAGGCTAAACGAATCCCCAACTCAGTTTTACCTTGGCTACATCCCCAAAATGCCATAGGCCACTCCAACCTCACCCACCCAGAGGGGAACTGTGATGGAAGTGAAGCTGGAGTAGAAAGC
>ML093173.1:0-58697 GCA_003697995.1 Taxidea taxus jeffersonii
TTTGCCCTTAAAAGCCAGTCTGTAAGGCAGAGAAGGGTCGCCTCTTTTTTTTTTTTTTTTAAGATTTTATTTATTTATTTGTTATATATAGAGAGAGCGAGCACAGGCAGACAGAGTGGTAGGCAGAGGCAGAGGCAGAGGGAGAAGCAGGCTCCCTGCCGAGCAAGGAGCCCGATGTGGGACTCGATCCCAGGACCCTGGGATCATGACCTGAGCCAAAGGCAGCTGCTTAACCAACTGAGCCACCCAGGCGTCCCGAAGGGTCGCCTCTTTGTAAGAGATGGCCCTAGCCGGTCAGTTTGATTCTTGATTCTTGGCACAAAATAAAGCTTTGCTTGACCTTCGCTTTGTATCAGTCTCTCTCCTTTGATTACGGACCCAACAATGCCATGAATAAACCAGTATAAATGTTATAGATTTATCCTTCATTTAACTAATGGTAATTATGTGCTTCATGTCAACAAGGAACTTTGCAATGTCCAAGCAATACAGAGATAAATGTTTTCACTTTATTTAAATGTTTTCCCATATAGCATTGCACTAGTTTATAATACTCTATAGAATGTTCTTACTCTATTAAATTTTCAAGTCACACTGTAAGAAAAAAAGAAATAAAAATTATATTTTGAAGATGACATCCAAAGAAAAGGACCCTGTACAGTCTCTATCTTGATTGTTTTCTAATTGTATAAATTTGTTGCACACACAGGTAATAAAGCCCCTAGTAAAAGCCTTTAATCATCAAAAGCATTTTAAAAAAGAGTCTGAAACACTTGCAGAAAAAAAAAAAAAGTGTCAACGTCTGGTGTGATAATGGAATTTGACTGGCTCTGTTTTTTGTTCTGTAATACAAGAATCATGTAAACCCATACCAGAAACTAAAATATATCCTACCAATAATATTATAATAGTAAAGATACTTGATTCTTGATGCTATGTGTATTTTAATGGTGTAATGTTTTAATTACCTGGAATCACATGAGAATATATCACATTTTAATAAATTAGAATGCAATGCAAGTTGTTATATGTGTTCTATAATATGTAGTATTATTATATGTCCCTAGTAACTTACTTTCTTTCTTTAAAAAAATTACTATTCTTCCAATAATTCAGTTCAAATGAAGGCTAAAAGAAAAAAACAACAACAACAACATTTTAATCATAATGAGTTCCTCTATTCAGTTTGCAAAGCTTTCTTTCTCAGCCTTATTTTTTTTCTTAAAGTCACCATGCTGATACTTTTACTTTTTAAGAGGATTTTAGGAGATAGAAAAGCTAGATATAAGTAAACAGAAGCTCAAAATAAGAATAAAAAAATGCCAACCTCTGGGCATCCAATTATTTTCACTGTGGGATAACCTTTTGGCATTCATCTGTAGACCCTCCAAAACAGTGTTTTGTACTGCATAGTTCTAAAATGAGTGTTTTTAATTTTTTCAGTTTATGAAGCAGTGAGAATAGGGAGAGCATATGGCCTCAAATAAAGTTTCTCCTTTCACATTCTTCAGGATAAACTGCCACTGGGAAATGTTTTCTGTTTTGTAATAACTGATTTGATTTTTCCCCCTACCTACTCTGTAAGTAAAGTTTATTGAAATGGTCCTTGATACTAATTTATCACTTTGTATTATGTTTAAAAAAGGACAAGAACCTGTATTATTCTTGGTGCCTTGTTTGTTGCACATCATGGCAATTTCTTTCAACAGGATTTTTTTTTTTCCAAAAAAACACATAAATGTGCAATGATATATAATTTCTATTATATTTGTCAAATTTTTCCTACAACTACAATTGGGTTATGAGATATGAAATGACCTAAAGTAAGCCAAAGACATTCACTAGTAAAATCCATCCAATCTTAAAAAGACAAACTGTAATATTAGGGCAACTGATTTATAGTTATTGATAGAAGAAAATAAAGGCATCTATTGGCACTCTGACAATTTTTATTTGGATATTATCATTTTTATATCATTTTAAACTTTTTTTTTTTTTTTCAGAAACAGGAGATACTTTTAAATCATTGCTATTTAGAGCTTGGCATTATTTGTACAGTGAAGATTCCCAAAACAGCCTTATCTTTCCTTCTAGGGTACTATACACTTCTGTTTTGCTTTTGTTTTGTTTTGTTTTGTTTTTCTTTGTTCTCAGAAACCTCAATTTGCCTTGCACTTTTCTTCATCCTAAACTTAACCCTTAACTGCTATTTCTCCTTAAGATTCCATTCTGAGCATTCTATCTTACCCTATCTATAATTTAGCTCTTAGTAGTCCCATAAATTCCAGATTAATTCATACCTACTAAGTTTTAATAACTCTCAAATGTGTGTCTTCAAGTTGTATTTATCTTCTGAGCTTTATATATACATATTAATTTGCTTATTAAATATAACCATGTATATGCATCCAAGGTATGCCCAAATGATACTTTAGATCTGCACACATGCTCATAAAACTATATTCTTCATCTTAGTAAATTTCACCTTTATATAACCATATGTGCAAACAGAAACCTAAAACTTTTGTTTTCCTTCTCCCTTTCCTGGACTATGATATACATAACTTCTTAAATGTTCTAATTTGTGTTTTTCTATCTTGAAGAAGAAGAAGAAGAAGAAGAAGAAGAAGAAGAAGAAGAAGAAAGCATAATAATAATAATAAGAAGGAGGAGGAGGAGGAGGAGGAGGAGGAGGAGAAGAAGAAGAAGAAGAAGAAGAAGAAGAAGAAGAAGAAGAAGAAGAAGAAGAAGAAGAAGAAGAAGAAGAAGGAGGAGGAGGAGGAGGAGGAGGAGGAGGAGGGGGAGGAGGAGGAGGAGAAGAAGAAAAGAAAAGAAAAGAAAAGAAGAAGGAGGAGGAGAAGGAGAAGGAGAAGAAGAAGAAGAAAGAAGAAGAAGAAGAAAAGAAGAAGAAGAAGAAGAAGAAGAAGAAGAAGAAGAAGAAGAAGAAGAAGAAGAAGAAGAAGAGGAAGAGGAAGAGGAAGAGGAAGAAGGAAAGAATGTGTAAATATTTGGAAGAGACTAGCTGTTCACCAATTTTGCTTTCTCTAAATAAATAGGAAATAAGTAGGAAAAGTAGATTTCTCAGCTTCCTGTACAGATGAGAAGGTCCATTGGACTGATACCCACTCAATGGAATGTGAAATAAAACAATGAACCTCACCTCTAGATCGGGCCATACAAAATCCTACTAGATATTAATGACTTTCTTTATTTGTTGGCTGGCAAGAGGGTAGGAATACACTGAGGAATTTTAACAGATTCTAAAGAAGTTCTTAATCAGAGAATTTATTGCAATGAAAGAAGACTTCTGTAGCTGTACTGTTCAATACATTCACCACAAGCCACACATGGTGTGACACTTGAAATGCAGGTATGGACACTGAGGACAGAAAACTTTTTTTTTTTTTTCTTTAATGTTATGTTAGTCACCATACAGTACATCATTAACTTTTGATGCAGTGTTCCAAGATTCATCATTTATGTATAATACCCAGTGCTCCATACAATATGTGCCTCCCTTAATGCCCACCACCAGGCTCACCCATCCATGCACTTCCCCTCAAAATCCTGTTTGTTTTTTGGAGTTCACAGTCTTCCATGGTTGGTCTCTCCCTCCAATTTCTCCCCTTTCACTTTTCCCTTCCTTCTAATGCCCTCCATGCTATCCCTTATGTTCCACAAGTAAGTGAAACCATATGATAATTGACTTTATCTGATGACTTATTTCACTCAACGTAATCTCCTGCAGCCCCATCCATGTTGATGCAAAAGTTGAGTATTCATCCTTTCTTATGGCTGAGTAATATTCCATTGTATATATGACCACATTTTCTTTATCCATTTGTCTGTTGAAAGGCATCGTGGCTCTTTCCACAGTTTGGCTATTGTGAACATGAACATTGGGGTACCTATTGTCCTTCTTTTTACTACATCTGTACTTTGGGGGCAAATACCCATTAGTGTAATTGCTGGGTCATAGGGTAGCTCTATTTTTACTCTTTTTGAGGAATCTGCACACTGTTTTCCAAAGTGAGTGACTACACCAACTTGCATTCCCACCAACAGTGTAAGAGGGTTCCCCTTTCTCTACATCCTCTCCAACACATGCTGTTTCCTGTCTGGTTATCTTTGGCCATTCTAACCGGTGTAAGGTGGTATCTCAATGTGGTTTTGATTTGAATCTTTCTGATTGCTAATGATTATGAACATTTTTTCATGTGTCTGTTAGCCATCTGTATGTCTTCTTTGAGTAAGTGTCTGTTCATGTCTTCTGCCTATTTTTTTATGTTGATTATCTGTTTTGTGTGTGTTGAGTTTGAGGCATTCTTGATACATCTTGGGTATAAGCCTCTTGTCTGTAGTGTCATTTGTGAATATCGTCTTCCATTTCATGGGTTGTCTCTTTGTTTTGTTGACTGTTTCCTTTGCTATGCAGAAGCTTTTGATCTTGATGAAGTCTCAAAAGTTCATTTTTGCTTTTGTTTCCCTTGCCTTTGGAGATATATCTTCAAAGAAGTTGCTATGGCTGATGTCAAAGAGGTTACTACCTGTGTTCTCCTCTGGGATTTTGAAGGATTCTTGTCTGTTATCCATTTTGAGTTTATCTTTGAGTATAGTGTTAGAGAATGGTCAAGTTTCATTCTTATGTCCAATTTTCCCGGCACCATTTATTGAAGAAACTGTCTTTTCTCCACTAGATAATTTTTTCCTACTTTGTTGAAGATTATTTGACCATAGAGTTGAAGGACCATATCTGGGTTCTCTACTCTGTTCTATGGTCTATGTGTCTGTTTTTGTGCCAGTACCACGCTGTCTTGATGACCATAGATTTGTAATAAAGCTTGAAATCAGGCAATGTGATGCCCCAGCATTGTTTTTTTTCTTTTTCAACATTTCCTTGGTGATTTGAGGTCTTTTATGGTTGCATACAAACTTTAGGATTGTTTGTTGCAGCACTTTAAAAAACATCGCTGGCATTTTGATAAAGATGGTGTTGAAAGTATAGATTGCTCTGGCAGCATAGACATTTTAAGAATGTTTATTCTTCTGATCCATGAACATGGAATATTTTTCCATCTTTTTTTTTTGTGTCCTTCAATTTCTTTCATGAGTATTCTGTAGTTCCTTGAGCATAGATCTTTTACCTTTTTTATTCCAAATCAATGTGATAGAACAAATTAATAAAAGAAGAGAGAAGAACCACATGTTTCTCTTACTTGATGCAGAAAGAACATTTGACAAAATATAGCATCCTTTCCTGATTAAAACCCTTCAAAATATAGGGATATAGGGAACATTCCTCAACTTCATACAATTCATCCATGAAAAACCCACAGCAGATATCGTTGTCAATGGGGAAAAGCTGAGGGCCTTTCCATTGAGATCAGGAACTCAGCAAGAATGCCTACTCTCACCACTATTGTTCAGTATAGTACTAAAAGTCCTATCAACAGCAATCAGACACCAAAAATAAATAAAAGGTATTCAAATTGGCAAAGAAGAAGACAAACTCTCTCTCTTTGAAGATGGCATGACACTTTATGTGGAAAATCCAAAGACTCCTACCCCAAATTACTAGAACTCATATGACAATTCAGCAATATGGCAGGATACAAACTCAATGCACCAAAATCAGTTGCTTTCTTATGCACTAACAATGAAACTGTAGAAATAGAAAACTAAACTTTAATTTTTAAAAATTTTAATAAACAGTTGCATGAGGTTAGAAGCTACTGTAGTAGACAACACAGCTTTAGAGGATGGTGCATCACAACATGTTAAAAACGTCAATCCTTTAGTTATTAATCACTTAAAGGAGAACTCTCTGTGAGAGCTACACTATACATATCAGAAAGTGACATTAGTGAGAAACAAATATCGGTTATATAAGTCACTGAGACTATGAGGCTGTTTATTATTGCAATAAGTATTAATTTACTAATATAAGAACTTTATTTTTAAAATGATGTATAATAGCAACTAAATATAAATGAGTGGCACAGGTTTAGCAGTTTATTTAGAAGTAGAGAAGGATGGGACATCTGGGTCACTCAATTGGTTAAGCTGCTGCCTTTGGATCAGGTCATGATCCCAGGGTCCTGGGACTGAGTCCCCCATTGGGATCCTTGCTCAGCAGGGAGCCGGCTTTTCTCTCTGCCTCTGCCTGCCTCTCTGCCTGCTTGTGCATTCTCTATCTCTTTGACAAATAAATTCTTAAAAAAAAAGTAGGGAAGGCAAGGAAAACAATATATCAGGTTTGAAAGCTAGGTATCGGGACGCCTGGGTGGCTCAGTTGGTTAAGCGGCTGCCTTCGGCTCAGGTCCTGATCCCAGCATCCTGGGATTGAGTCCCACATTGGGCTCCTTGCTCAGCAGGGAGCCTGATCCTCCCTCTGCCTCTGCCTGCCTCTCTGTCTGCCTGTGCTCACTCTCTCTCTCTCTCTCTCTAATAAATAAATAAAATCTTAAAAAAAAAAAAAGAAAGAAAGCTAGGTATCAAGATTGGGCAAATAACCCAAAGCCAATAGAACCAGACCAAAGATGGTCTGATAATTGAAAATAATCAAACTACATGAAAGTAACTATAGTCATTCAGCATAAGAAAATATATAGAAAGGAAGATTTTTCATCAAAAACTGGATCTTTAAAGAATAAAAATGTAGAACTGATTATTTTTTTAAAGATTTTATTTATTTGACAGATATATCATAAGTAGGCAGAGAGGCAGGCAGAGAGAGGAAGGAAAGCAGGCTCCCTGCTGAGCAGAGAGCCCAATGTGGGGCTTGATCCCAGGACCCTAGGATCATGACCTGAGCCAAAGGCAGAGGCTTTAATCCACTGAGCCACCCAGGTGCCCCTAGAACTGATTATTTTTCTATTTTTAATTTAATTTTTACTTTCATTGGTTAGAAATAATATTTTAATGAAGATTTATTTACTTTTCTAATCATAATAAAAACCTATTAGAAGATTTTCCCATGTGAAACAACTCTCTATCCAAATAAATTAGATAAATAACAAAAAATGGCTCTGGGGGGAAGTATGTATCTGGAGGAGCTAAGGAAGAAATACACAGTATAGCTTTCTGCATTACCCAGCTTTTAGCTTAAAGTTGAGTGCAGGAACATTACACTTGCAGCAGGGGCACAAGGATATCAGCAAAACAAAACAGCAAAAAACCTTCAGTCTCCTTACCATGAGAATAAAAAATGTGAATAAATCTGTAGCAGATGGAAATCCCAGAATGAAAAGGGCTAAACATGAATACCTAAGTAATGACCTTTCAACCACAACATATGTGATATAGAATTACAGATTCTTTTGGAAAAAAAGAATTATGAGTTAATACAGGCATCATGATGCAATAACAAGAATTTGCACTTCAAGTCCAAGAAAGATTATTGTTTAACTGAACAAAAGTAACAGCACTTATCAGAGAATACTAACAGATCCACAATATCCACAAGTTACCCACAAGGTTTAGACTGTAGTTCAAAATACCTGATATATAAAAACTAAGAGAAAAGATAATCAACCATGTCTGAAAACCCAAAGAAAACAAATATTGAAACTACTAGACACAAATCTTTAAGTGGTTGTTATAACAATCATAAATCAATGAAGCAAAGCAATATAAATAAATATAATAAATAAATAAATAAACAAACAAATACCCTCAATTAATTCAACAAAGTCTATGGGAGTTCAAGCAAAATAACTACAAAGAAAACAAATTAGAAATGACAGAAAAAGTAATTCAATGGGAATTCTAGAAAAATAAAATAATTATCTGAAATTTAAAAACTCACTAAATGGACTTAATATCTGAATAAAGATTTCTGAAAAATGAGTAAATGAAGATAGAACAAAAAATATTCAATGTGAAGAATACATAGAAAAAAACAACAAAAAAATAAAGCCTCAAGGTACATGTTAAATAATAACAAATAGTCAAGTATACATGTAATGAGAATCCCAGAAAAATTTAGAAAGAATAAAAACAGTGATTTAAGGTTTTCCAAATGTGATTAAAGCAAAAAAAGATACAAGATACTCAATAAAAAAAATAAGAATAGAAAGACACCTACCCAAAGGGGTATCATACCAAGCCTGGTGTAAACTAAAGTACAAGTCATGAAAACAGCTAGAGAAAAATTACATAAATGCCACACACATGAGTATGTCACTTATGTTGTGTGTGTGTGTTTTGATAAATGTTCAATTCTTATCAGAAATCATAGACTAAAGACATGAGTGTACCAATACTTTTAAGTAACAAAAAAATATTCCCCCAGAATTCTTGTGTAAACATCCTTCAAAATAAAGGAGAGATAAAGACAATTTCACATAAACTAAACCTAAATGAATTTGTCCCCAGTGGCTTTACTCTCTTTATACCACTACATGAAATTCTTCAGGCTGGAGAGAAACCATACTAGGTGGAAATGCTGACCTTCAGAAAACAATAAATTGCATCAGAAATAATAAATAGTGAAGTAAATGCAAAAGACCATTTATTGTCTCTGCTCTTATCTTCTTAAATTCTTTAAAAACAAAATAATCTTTAAAACAAAGGTTTTAGTATCATTTAGTTATTTAGTATTTACAAGTGTAGATGCAATCTGTGTAACAATTATAGTTTGGTGGGAGGTAACTTATTAGTCTGCGAATTACTTTATATAAAGTGGTGCAGTATTAATAACAAACTTGTTTGTGAAGTTAAGGAAGTATACTGTAATCATGACAGCGTTCACTATCATTTCAAGGAGGTACAACAAGACAATAGGAATAATTAAAATAGAATTCTAAAACTATTCCAATAATTAAGATGAAAGGAGTGAGGAAGAAAAATTAAGAAGCAACAACAACAAATAATAATAAAAAAATAAGACAAGTAGAAAACAGACAAATAAAAAATTAGATTCAAACTCAAGTGTGGCCACAATTGCACTAAACATTATCAGATTAAGCAATCTGATTAAAATACGGAGATTATCAGAATCAATAAATATCAATAAATCAATAAAAATAAGCTCTAATTCTTTGTTATCTGCAAGACTTATTTCAAATGTACATCACAGAGAGGAAAAAAACTGATGGAAAAATATGTAAGTTTTAAATGTAAGAAGGCTGGAGTAACTTTACTAATACCATGAAACTATGTCTAGAGAAAAAAGTTTCCCAAGGAAGGATCCCTAGGTGGCTCAGTCTGTTTAGTGCCCGCCTTCAGCTCATGTCATGATCCCAGGATCCCCAAATTAAGCCCCACATAGAGCTCCCTGCTCAGTGGGGAGTCTGCTTTTCCCTCTTTCTATGCCCCTTGTCATACTTGTTCTCTCTCTCTTGCTCTCTCTCTCAAATAAATAAAATATTTTTTAAAAAGTGTTTCCCAACATAAAGAGAAACCCTTTATTATAATACATTTTAATATAAAGGTCATCAGAAAGACATAATAATTATAAATGTGTATGTTAATAAGATAATGTCAGTAGTTAATAGCAGAACTTCAAATTATTAGTATATTAATTATAATTAAGCATAATTTTTAGGCTTAATATATTATAAAATATTATAGTTATACAAGACATATAATATATAACTATAAAATATATTATTCAAATATGTTATAAACATAAATTTACATTATATTACAAAAATAAATAAGTATTATAAGTATATAAATATAAACAATTATATAATAATTTAGTAAAAACTATGGAAAAGCTATATATAACATAATATTCCAGTGAAATATTATTATTTCCTCAAGATAAAAAGGAGCCGAGATGTCTGTTTTTACTACAACTAAAATTGCACTTAAAGTACTAGCAGTTCAATAAAGCATTCAATAAATAAATAAATAAATAAGACATATAAGTGAAAAGGATTATATAAAACTTTTTATTGAGGCACCTGTTTGGCTTAGTTGGTTAAGCATCCATCTCTTGATTTTGGCTAAGATCATGATCTTGAAGTTGTGCAATAGAGCCTTGTGTCATGTTCTGCACTCAGAGGGGAGTCTGCTTGGGATTCTCACTCTTCCTCTTTCTCTCTCTTCCCCACCACATGCATGGTGTCTTTCTTTTTCTCTCTCTAAAATTAAAATTAATCTTAAAAAAAATAATAAGTTTATTTGCTGGTCATATGTTCATTTATGAAGAAAACTCTAAATATATACACAAAAAGCTACCAGAACTAACAAGTAAATTTAAAAAGGTCATAAGATTGAAATATATATTTAATATATAAAACTTAGTTATATTTCTAGGTACTATTAGTAAGCAATTAGGTACTGGAATAAAAAATACAGTAGAATCAAAATCAAAATTAGTAGTTTTTTTTAATTCAAAAATTCAGCTAAAAACTATAAAGCATTTCTAAGAGAAACCCAAGATCTAAAGAGTCACAGCATATCAATGGATTTAACGGATTTGAAGACTCAATATTATTAAGAGGGAGGTTCTCCACAAAATGGTCTACAGATTCAACTAAATCCTAGCCACTGTTTTTAAAAAAGTCAGCAAGCTTCTCTTTAAATGTATGTGCAGGGACGCCTGGGTGGCTTAGTTGGTTAAGCGGCTGCCTTCGGCTCAGGTCATGATCCCGGCGTCCTGGGATCGAGTCCCACATCGGGCTCCTTGCTCAGCAGGGAGCCTGCTTCTCCCTCTGCCTCTGCCTGCCTCTCTGTCTGCCTGTGCTCGCTCTCTCTCTAACTAATGAATAAATAAAATCTTTAAAAAAATGTATGTGCAATGTAAAGAATCTAGAATAGTCAAAACAGTTTCCAAAATGAAAAAGATTGACTCATCCTACTTATCTTCAAGACTTACTATAAAGCTACACTAATAAAGGCAGCATGGTTTATCTAGTACAGAGGTAAAAAGATATAAAGGGAACAAAGTACCTAGTTTAGGACTAAACCTACATTTATAAGGCCAATGAATCTTTCACAGAAAATATCATATACCTGAGTTTACTAAGGTTCTAAAAGGAAGCAGAAATCTTTTGTGCATTGGATTTGGAAAACATTTTTCAGTTATAGACACCGAAATTTTAAAAAGATGAAATTAATGTAATCAAGATTAAAAATTTTCTACTCAAAATCCAAAAAAAATGAGACTATACAAGTGACAGAGAACTCATATTTATGAAGTTAAATTTGCAAGATAATTGTATCCAGAATATATTATAAACATTTATACACATTGAGAAAACAAACCCCATATTAAAAAAACTGATAAAATAAATAGCAAGTTTATAAAATCAGATATACAAATAACTAATAAGCACATGAAAAGAGGTAAATATCACTACTCACCAAGGAAATGTAAATTAAAACCATAATAAAGTAATTCTACATACTCAATGAATAGCTAAATTAAAAAAAAAATGACACACCCAATTATAAACAAGATGTGGAGCTGTTTTATTTTTCTGACTGGAATCACATTTAACAACTTTTAGAATACAGTTATCACAGTAATTGATAAAGTTGTGTTTATCTACTGTAAGGCATCTACCTTCCATTTCTTTGAATTGTCAGAGAAATAAAAACAATATATGTTATTGTCTCATACACAAATATTCTTAGTTGTAATATTAGCCAAAAACTAGAAACAACCCAGATATCCACCAATTGGTAACTAAATTGTGGGCTATCACTACCCTGGAGTACTACTAAGTGATTTGGGGAGAATAAAAAAGGAACATTAACACATAAAACAACACTGAAGAAAGAATGAATGAAGTTGAACACAGAAAATTTATATACTGTATGATTGCACTTAGAGGAAATTTTAGAAAAGGCAACAATATCGTGGTTGAACACAGATCAGTTGTTTTGGGCTAGGGCTTAGGGAGGTTACTGCAAAAAGCATGAGGGGATGTTTTATCATGATGCAGCTCTTCTGTATTGGGTAGTGCAGGTTATATGATTAGATAAACTTAGCAAATTCATTAAACTTTAAACAATATAACTTAAAGAGTGACTACTGAGTGGATATTATACATATTAAATGAGAGTTGCTATCTATTTGTTATGGAGTCAAACTTTTCCACATCTAAGTGTAAATCCTAACCAGAGATTCCTGTCTCCATGCAATTCTGTCTTAGACATGCACAAACTTAGAATTATGTAGGAAATACATATATTTAATTTCATCTCATATTAGCAGTTAAAAATGTAAATATCGGGCCGCCTGGGTGGCTCAGTGGGTTAAAGCCGCTGCCTTCGGCTCAAGTCATGATCACGGGGTCCTGGGATTGAGCCTCGCACTGGGCTCTCTGCTCTGCAGACAGCCTGCTTCCTCCTCTCTCTCTGCCTGCCTCTCTGCCTGCTTGTGATCTCTGTCTGTCAAAAAAAAAAAAAAAAAAAAAAAAAAGTAAATATCATCCATTTTTCCTTCAACACATCTCATAATCACATTTTCACTAGCATTTGTAAGCATGCATGTTTACCACTGTATAGAGTAGAATTTAGGGCTCCCACCCACGTTAAACATAAGTTTTTTTTCTACTTAGAGTTTCTTTAATACCACTTCAAGCTTATCTATTTTTCTTTATTTTTAACTTTTCTTTTTTAGAGGATAGTTTCCCCCTTGTTGATATTTATATTCTTTATTCTTAGTGTGTTTTTCATGTGCTTTTCATTCTATGTACACAGAAAGCTAAGAACCTATGCTGAGCCCCACTTACATAAAATATGAAAAGTTTCGCCACTGTGATATCTATTTATCAGTCACATACTACTTTATTTATGTTCACTTACTTAATTGATTCATGATTGGCTGAATTTGACAGAATCTGGACATCTGGAAAAATATTTTCTGAAATTTACTGTTAGTATTATTATTAGTATTGCTTTAATGTATATCATATAAAAATGCAATAGCATATCTGAATGACATGTATTCATTTTATTAGCATGTCCAGTGTCGTTTATCGATATTATAAATTTCCAATATATTTAACAATCATGTATTGAACAATACGCTTTTCTGAATATAGCACATGTATGTTTTTGTCTTAGTTCACATTGGGAATCTATGGTAAAAAATTATTTTCCCTTAATATGTTTCCTTTTGGAAATAAATTTTTATTTTCTTCACTTCTAAGTTATAAGAAAAATTTAAATTTAGTAGACCACTTTGACTAGCTTCCCTTGTTGCTATTCTATTTGGGGAAAGCTAATTATTTATTATTTCCAAAACATGCCTGCTAAAAACTAAATATGTTACCAACCCAGTCACCTGCCAAATAAAAAATGAACCCATTGGTATAAATTTTTGAAGTGGTACATGGGGAATGATATGCTCAATAGCTTTTATTTTTATTAATATGATTTTTCATGCAAAGCTTTGCAAAATGTCTCACAATGTGAAAATCCTTTGCAATATCTGTTATGTCAGCTAATGTTCATCATACCCTAAGGCCAAAAAGGAATATAAAACATCTTCCATAATCTTTCCTAATTAAACACAATAAAGCTAAGTAGAACTGAATTTCTGCTCAGCAGCTGCCACTTAAAGCAGTTATTTATAAAAAAACTCAGATAGTGTTTTGTGGACCTAGGGTGCTATCATTTACAAATCATAATATCTTTATCATTAATAAGGAAACTTCATGGTAATGTACTGTGAAGGAGTTCTAAGTATGGACTATAATTGTTTAAAAACAGTAGTGAATAAAAACTTAAATTAGAAGGATGCCTGTTTGCCTCAGTGGATTAAGCATCTACCTTCTGTTCACCCGCTGAACCCAGCCAGCTCCACACTCAGTGGGAGTCTGATTCTTCCTCTACCTCTGCCCCCAACCCCCGCCCCTGGCCCATGTTCTCTCTCTCTTGCTTTCTCTCTCTCTGCCAAATAAATAACGGATATTAAAAAAAAAAAAAAAACCTATAAGTAGAAATCACATATTATTTATCATTCACCTCCCATTCCTATTTTGCCACTACTGAATTCGCTATCCTAGTGTTTGAGAAAGAGTAGATGCTCAGATAATTTTTTGAATAAACAAAACTAAATTGATCTTTATTTGAAAACCTCTAAATAATAGAAATCACAGGATAACACAGCTTACTCCTCAAGTTGATCCTCTTACATAATAGATCTGATATGAAGAAAGGTACTGTGTATTTCATCATCCATAAAATAAGTAGGATGTTATAACCAACCTCATGGTTACTTTAAAAATTAAATGAAAGAACACAATTAATATGCTTGCAATTTTGTATGTCAAATATATGTCCTAAATATATGTTTTCTTATTGTTATGACTACTATTATAGTTCTTTAGATGTCCAACATCTATTTGGCAAATTATCACTGAATTTCTTCACCTGAAGAAATCACAGAAGACAGAAATATTTCATTTGCATCTGGCCACATTCAGTGGGAACCCAATGAATATTTGATACTTTTTATTGATTTCTATGATTTTTTATACATTTTGGATATTTCTTCTGTCAAATATGTATTTTGTGAATTGCTTTTATTGATGACTTTTTTCCTCCTTTTTATACTGGGGTCATTGTAAAATGGATATACTTCATTTTGATTAACCTAATTCATAATTTTGCATTACTAGTGTATTTTGTGTGCTAAGAGCTCTTTGTCTTATCATGATAACAGAAATAATCTCCTATATTTCTTGTACAAAATTTGGATTTATATTTTTATTTATGGTAGTGATGGCAAGTAATATAGTGTGAGGAAGGAGACAATATTTTTTGTGTAAACCTATCTAGTATAATTTTTGAAAAGACTCTTCTTTTCTCATTATATATTCTGGCACATTGGTTAAAAAAAAGACTGTATATCTACTTCTATGCCTATATGTATAGGCCACTTGTTTTGTTTTTTTTTTTAATTTATTTATTTGACAGACAGAGATCACAAGTAGGCAGAGAAACAGGCAGAGAGGGAGGAGGAAGCAGGCTTCCCGAGGAGCAGAGAGCCGGATGTGGGGCTCGATCCCAGGACCCCGGGATCATGACCTGAGCTGAAGGCAGAGGCTTTAACCCACTGAGCCACCCAGGTGTCCCTATATGCCACTTGTTTTAAGACACTTTCTGGACTCTCCATTCTCTTCTATTCATTTATTTTTTATACTTATGTCAGTACCACAGTATCTTATTTATTATAACTTTTTGTAAAAGTTTGTAAAAGTAGGGTAAAAGTAGGGTGCTTCTCCCAGTTTTGTTCATTTACAAAAACGAAAGCATCCTCTTTAAGGTGCTTTGCGATTTTATATATGTTTTAGAAGGAACATAAGGAATAACATGGAGGACATTAGGAGAAGGAAAGGAAAAGTGAATTGAGGGAAATTGGAGGGGGAGATGAACCATGAGAGACTTTGGACTCTGAGAAACAAACAGGGTTTTATAGAGGAGGGGGTTGGGAGGAATGGGTGAGCCTGGTGGTGGGTATTATGGAGGGCACATATTGCATAGAGCACTGGGTAGTGTATATAAACAATGAATCTTGGAACACTGCATCAAAAGCTAATGATGTATTTTATGGTGACTAACATAACACAATAATTTTTTTTAAAAAGAATAGAAAAAAAAGAAGGGGCATAAAAATGTTTACAAAAAAAGAAAAAAATAACTAGTGAAATTTTGACTAAAATTACATTAAATCTATAGCTAAATTTGGGGGAGAATAGACATATTGATTATTCTGATTCTTGTTCACCTCCTCCTCTTTCCATCAGTAACACTTTATAGTTTTCTCTGCTGGAGTCATACATATCTCTCCATGCTTCACTTCTTCATTTTGTACACATATTTATAATTTTGCTTCATTTTTACCTTCCTTTTATTTTTCCTTCTCTGATGATTAGTACCCATTTTAGCCCCCCCCCCAAATTCAACTGAAGTGTCAGAGCTACATACAAATATGTCTGTCTATATTCACACTGTTACACGATTTATTTTCCTTTGATACCTGTGGTTCTTGGTCACGCTGCTTTAAAGAATAAAGATGTGGACCAGACAGAGCAATGGGCAGCAAAGCAAGGTTTACTGAGCAATAGTTTATTGAATGATGGAATACAAAGCTCCCTAAGAGGGAGAGGACCTGAGATGGTTGCCACCAGAGCTTCTAAGTCTAGAGGTTTTAATGGACTTGTTGGGCTGTTTTAATCTGATAAACCCCCAATGCTCCTGTCATTCTGTCAGGTTTTTATCATCTATCTATCATGTGGAAAAAGGTGGAGGGCTCCTTTCAGGGTAGTGTAAAATCCTTTTAAGGGTGATTTCCTCTTAGGGTGGGACCCCTTGTCCTTGCCTGCCTTTCTTTCAACTATCCTTCATCAGCATAAACTCTCTCAAGAATATTTCCATTTCTAAGGACAGATATCCTTGAATATACATCTCCAGGCTGTAATTTTCCTATATGAATTTTTCATGCATAGTTTCTGTGGTGCTACTATTTCTGACTCTCATTTTCAACAGTTGCTGCTATCGCCTTTGTTATCATGTTTTCCTGGAGTAAAAATTTGTTGTTCCAGTGATCATCAACTCTTTGGTGATCCCAGTGATCACACATTTCATGTGAGGTTTATCACCTACTTCTCATCTACTATAAACAAACACTGAAACTTTTTATTTAGCCAAAATTGCTAATAATAATTTAAGCTATACAAGCTTCCTGATCTCCAAATTGTAATGATTAACTTTAAATTTTTATACTGTATCATATCCTCTTAATCCTAAAAGTATTTTAAATAAAAATCATCACTATGTATTTGTTTATGTGGAAATATTTACATTAACTTTAAAAGGCAACACTGGATTAAGGTATCATTTATTTTATTTTTGTAAGATTTTTTTTTAACTTATTTATTTGTCAGAGAGAGCGAGCACAGGCTGATAGAGTGGCAGGCAGAGGCAGAGAGAGAAGCAGGCTCCCTGCCAGAGCAAGGAGCCGATGCAGGACCTGAGCCAAAGGCAGAGGCTTAACCAACTGAGCCATGCAGGCGTCCCAAGGGTTAAGGTATCATTTAAAGTTATTTAAAAATATCACAGAAGTACTATATATTGATATGAGATGGAAAATAGTATGTTATCAGAAGTCATATCTGAGAGAGTATACACAATATGTGTTTGTGTTAATAAGGAATTTTTCAGTAATTATATGTGGTAGATATCTAAAAATTTTAAATTTATATCAAAGTACTTTTATTTTTCTAAAAGATTTTATTTATTTATTTGACACAGAGAGAGAGATCAAAAGTAGGCAGAGAGGCAGGCAGAGAGAGAGAGGAGGAAGCAGGCTCCCTGCTGAGCAGAGAGCCCGATGTGGGGCTCGATCCCAGGACCCTAGGATCATGACCTGAGCCAAAGGCAGAGGCTTTAACCCACTGAGCCACCCAGGCACCCTATCAAACTAATTTTAATCAGAATGGATATAGGACTTTTTATTTACTGAATTCATAGCAACATCTGAGAGGATGATTATCTCCAATGATAGTCATTCTCTTTTTTGCTCCATCATGTACTCAGCATCCTCCAAAAAAAAAAAAAAAAAAAAAAAAGAGAGAGAAAATGTGCAAATACTTAAGGTCTATCTAATTGAAGGCACAAAAATATATTAGCCTTCCTTTCATGGCTATATAACCCCAAAATGAGAATTGGATTTAAAGAAAAATAGGCAAGTGTGAGAGAAAAATACGGAAAAATTATTTGATGTGTTGCATATAAATGTAAGATTACATATCCAACTATATTATATAATAAGGTATTGATGTCTAATTCTTCTTTCTCTTGAGTAACTAGTAACTCGTACCATTGCAATGCAGAAAGTAAAATACTATTTGTTGTTTAGGGCATGTTCTTTTTAATCCGAGATTTTTCTTCCAGTGCTTCAGTATGTTCCTATACCCAGAAATTTGGTGTTAGGATATTGCATTCTTGTATCAAATCTATTGCTCTTATTTTCAGGTAGCTCTTGGTCTTCATATCTTCAAATGTCAATTTGAATTTTAAGAAGATTCTTTAAGTAGTTTTCCTTTTCTAGTGTCTGAAAATGACCTTTGTATATGTTATATGTATCTGACTTTACACAGTATCATGATTATGTCCATCTTAGTCTTTTTAACTGCTGTAACAAAATACCATAGACTGGTTGCCTTATAGACAACAGAAATTTATTCTTCAAAGATCTGGAGGCTAGGAGTCTGAGCAGGGTGAGAGCCCTTATGTCTTCATAGAGTAGAAAGCATGAGAGAATGCTCTGGGTTCTCTTTAATAGGCCACTAATCCCATTCACGAGTGTTCCAACTCCATGTCCCAATCACTTTCAAAGACCCATTTCCAAATACCATCACACTGGCAGTTAAGATCTCAACATATGAATTTTAAACATTCAGTCCATAACAATATTATTTTTATCAACTGTATTTTAGGTACGCCCTCTCCAATTCAATAATACTGAGAGACATTTCTTCATGAATATGTTGAAGTTTCTGCATAGTTTGGGCTTTCTGAGCAAAAGGCATTGGCAACCTAATTGAGTGGCAATTATATATTGAAATTAGGGATACTGCATCACTCTAGAGTTATACAGGACTTCTATCCCTACAGCTATTTGAAATTCCATGGTAGTAAAACTGTCGATTTTCCCTTTCACTCCCTGGAGATATCTATCTATCTATATTTATATTGTTAAATATATATTATATGTAGTATGATATATATTTAATTCCAAAGTAAAAGTCTCTGTGTCTTGTCTTTTTAATTTTTATCACCCCACTCAGAGGAAACAGCTTACAAATATGATAATCATCTTATGTGAATTTCAGTTGTCACAATTCTGGGCTTACTTTCTTGAAAATCAATTCCCCTACATGCGAAGGTGATGTCTTCATTCATATAATTCTGTGGAAAATTGGGAACTTACACAAACTATAAATAATAACTATGTTTTATTTTTTTAAGATTTCATTTATTTATTTATTACAGAGAGAGAGAGAATTAGAGAAAGAGCAAGCACGAGCAGGCTGGGGGGGAAGGGAGGGGAAGGAATGAGGGAGAAAGAGAATCTCCAGCAGACTCTTTGCTGAGCACCAAGCCTGACACAGGGCTCAATCTCATGACCCTGAGATCTGGAGCTCAGCAGAAACCAAGAGTCAGGCCCTTAATTGACTGAGCCACCCAGGTGCTGAGTATTAGCTGTATTTTAGTCTGATCCATAAAGCTGTGTCTCCTGCCAGAGCATTATTTCTCTCTCCTTCACCTGCCTCATATATATATGAGATATATCCATGTAAGTTTATATGCATATTTTATAAATGCATGTAATATAAAATATATGTATATTTTATAAACTTACATGGACTAATCTCACAATTAAATTTAAAATTGTAATATACTCTTTCTGAGGACCTGCTGTTCTGGGTATTTTACTTGCCACTAAATACACACACACACACACACACACACACACACAGAGTTTTTAGCTATTTAGCTTGTAAGAAGGGTACCATTTCAGGCCCTTCACAATTTTTGACTTAATGCAACCGTTAGGCAGATGTGGCTATCAAGCACTTGATATGTAGCTGTTCCAAATTAAGATGTGTTCTAAGGATAAAAGACAACTTTATTTCTAAAACTTAGTATAAAAATATAAAATATATTGTCCATAATTGTTGTATTGATTACGTGTAGAAATGACAGCATGTTCAATGAATTAGGTTAAATAAAATCTATTATTAAAATTAATTTACCTTTTACCTTTCTTCTTTTTCTTTAAACGTGGCTATTAGAGAACTTAACATATGGTTGAATTCTATTTCTACTGGACAGTGCTGCTCTAGACTCTGTGGCCTTGGGAAAGACATTTTAAATTAATTTTCGCTCCTACAAGATGTTATTTTTACTTGGAGAAAAAGATGAAAATATAGTGAGTAATTCCATGGCACTTCACATTTAACACTTTCAATACTTCTTGTTGGTAATATTAGCATAGGGGCGACTATGGCATTAGTATTTAATTATTTCAAGTTCTCTATTCTATGGGCAGCACACATTCTAATTACACTTTCTCCCCTTGCTTTTGTTTGTGTTTAAAATAAAATACCAAAAAAGACACAGAGACATTTGAGGGCAAACTTGAATTGAGACAAGAATTGTGGCAAAGTACAATTAAGAATTTAAGTCATTTTGGAAATCTTATATTAAAAGTTATAAAACTCAGTGAAGTTCCTAGTTACAATTAGGAAAAAAAACTGATTAAAGTCACTGTGAGAAAAAAATCTACCAGCTTTTTCCTCATTAGGATCAACAAGTTAACACTTGGAGGTAAAGCAATAGCTCAGCATGTTAATGAAACAAGGGAGCTCAATTACAGCCACTAAATTGCCAATATATTTTTTTAAATTTTTCTCTAGGATTATTCTTATCTTAGATATATATTTTCCTATTGATAGATAGTTCATGCACTTTCCAGAAATAGTATTTTTCAAAACTTTTTAAGAATCAGACTGCTAAGAAACGGAAAGAGTGAACACTACTAAAAAAGCAATAAAAATAATGAATTATTTTGACACTTTAGAAAGTATAGTAAATATGGTATGAAAGTATACATATTGTTTGTGTTTTATTCTGAAAATGGTGACAGATAGTTTTAGAACAAAATTTTAACTGAGAGTTATTTGGATCAACAGAGTGCCTATACTGACATCATACATTCTCCTTCCTCAGTGGGAATGTTGATATCCAAGAAATTAACAATGTCTAAAATATTTTTTAAAAACTCACAAGTGATAAACTCTTAGTGAGAAAAGTACTTCTGAGATGAAATTAAAAATTCAGAGCATATTAATCTGTGTTTTGTTGCGTGAAGTGCTTCACAGAGCTCAATATCAGAATTTTAATAAAAATGATTTGCAATGTTTATGCCCAATCCAGCTTTTAAATAATTAATGAGCATATGCTTTTATAAAATTAAATTTAAAGGATGTAAATGAAAACTAATTCATTAATGTTAAGGACCTTTTAAAACTTTCTTTGCATTGTGATTTTAAATAGATTTTCAATATAGTATAGCAAGATGTTTTAAGGGACTATAATTTTCATTTCTGTCATCTCATAATAGTCACATTGAAATGTCAATGTTGAAAAAGAATTCAACGTAATCTTATAATTTCATCTATTCACAACTAACAAGCACCTAGACTTAAAAAAAAATGCTTTTTCATATCATTATGACATCTTTAATAATTTACCCAAGAAAAAATGGCATTTAATTTAAGAATACTAGATTTTGGACAAAATCAATTTTCAATTAAAATAAATAAGCAACACAGCAATATGTATATATATACACATACACATACACACATATATAACATATTTTTTTCTCAAAGCCTCATAGGTATATGAAGATTAAATCTTATTTGCCTGTATCTTGCATATCCCAAATTAATTTGATATTTTCTTTAGATAGATGGATGCCATTATGCATCACATTGAGTAACCATGACAGAAATACTTGTATTATCAGTTGTCTTGGAAGTAAAAGCACACAATCAATTTAAATTAATTTAATTTAATTTTAGATGTCATTCTATCTTAGAGTCAACATGGTTATTAAGTGATTTTTTTTTACCTATATTGAAATAGTTATTCATTCATTCAACAAATATTGGACTATCAACTATGTATTCACATTTTGTTAGGTGCTAAGGATATAGCATTATAAAAACAAATTATCAAGTTCATGGAACATATAATTTAGTAAATGTGTAATAAATTGAAAATTATAAACTTTTAACATTTTTATTTTATTTTATCAAGATGCTACTTATTTAAAGCTGTAATAAAAGTAGTAATTGTTGGTATACTATTTGGGCTCAGAGTAAAAGTACACAAACATGAAATCATTATTCTCAAATAATGGTTTTTCTAATGTGTGTTTTTAATCCTATAACTCTCTATTTTCACTTTACATATGTGTGTCATTAAATTTAAAATTGTACTCTACACTTTCCTGAGAATCACCTATCATGGATATTTTACTTGTGATTAAATGAGTTTTGGGTGGATTTCTATCTACTTTAGATAGATATTTTACTTCTTAAAATATTTTATTTCTTTACTTCTTCAAATTATTTCAAGAATCTTCTGTTTCTGTCATTACTCTTCAGTTATTTCATTTGTCCCAAGTACTTAGTTACTTCATCAACACATATTTTACTTATGCCACCATGGACATGCAGTAGATTGAGAAAAATTCAATTAATTACATTTTAAAAATATTTTATTTATTTATTTGACAGAGAGAGAGAGAAAGAGATCACAAGTAGGCAGAGAGGCAGGGGGTGGGGTGATGCAGGGCTCAACCCTAAGACCATGAGATCATGACCTGAGCCAAAATCAGAGACTTAACCCACTGAGCTACCCAGGCACCCCTCAATTAATTACATTTTTAAACACAAAATATTATTTTAACATTTTCCACATAAAAGGAAATATAATCCAGAGATTATGGTCTACAAATTGTCTGAGTTCAGAAACATAGGGAGTTAGAGAGACAAAGGGGGCAAACATAGTATCACCTTCAGATTAGTATAAACTCAGGCTCTCCCCCTTCTAAGAACACCACTTCTCACTTTCTTGTTGGTGTTTAATTTCTCCCCTCATTCTTCAGCCCTGACTGAAAGAGTCAAAGAGAGTAATGGATTTAAACAACTTTCCAAATATATCTCCTCCCTATGGTTTCCCTGGAGGAAGTAAATCCACCTCTCTTGTAGAGAAATCAGTTTCCAAAGTATTCCAATACACACAGCTTCCTTCGAAGAAAAATACTAGTACTAGCTAAGAAATAGAAGTTATCTTCTGGGTGTCAAATGTAAAGCAAGCACTTCACATACATTTTTCACATATAATCTTCTGACAGTAAGACCATGAGATAGATAATACTCAATTTTAGAAGTAAGGAAGCAGAGGTATTCATAGAAGAAATAACTTACCCTGACTCACAGAACCAGTGTTTGAAATCAAGATTTATTTTTAGTTTTAATCCATTAACCTTTGCTGTTATTCACTACAATTATGGCATATACAACCAGTTATCACTTGCCAGCATATAAGGAAGTTTACATTTATTCTAAGACAACAAGAAAAAAACTTATTGGAAGGTCACTTCAGAAGGACTTTAAAAACTGATAAAATTATTTTTGTCCTTTTACTCAAGTTACCTTTATCTATCCCTGGAGAGAAAGCACTACAGGATACTTTAAACTTATTAGTAAAATAAATATGCATGTTTCACTAATTATATATTTTCACATTTTACATTAGTGAAATTAGTGAATTACATAAAAATATTAATGTTTATATTTATTAGTTGTTTCTCTTTCCTCTATTTCCTTATTCAATTGGTTCTTTTTTTTAAATCTGTCTTGTGCAACAAAATTGAGTAAGGTTAAAATAATTTTTTTTAAAATATGTAACAAATGTTCTGAAGGGAGGAAAAATAAAAAGGAGACACTGATATAGAGCGATTGAGTGTGAAAGTGTCTGAATTAGTCAAATAAATGACTTGACTGAAATGAGTTATGCCTTAAAGTTTTTCTCTAAGATGTGAGCTTATTTTGAAAGAAGCCTGTTATACAAAATGGAAATAGCATTAAGTGAAATGCTGAGATTAAAATGTAGAAAAATGGACTAATTTTCTAAGTATGGTAGGTCATTGAATTTGGACAATAAAGGATTGTTGAACATCAGGAAGCATGGAATGTAGAAGTAGGATTATATACATTGGTAAGAAGTAGATGATTGTTAAAGATAAGGACCATTTTGGAAAAAAAAAAAATTTGAGCAACAGTGTGCAAAGTGGATGAGAGTAGGAAGATTTCCAACTGTCCTTGGAGACTTAAGACTTCTCATTGGCATCATTATCACCTATGTTATCTTCTTACCTGATATGGTCAGAGAAAATTATTTAAATTTCTTGCATATTCTAATTAATCAGTGAACATAAGAAGTTCAAAGCACTGGCAAATGAAAGATCATAAAACATAAAATGTCACCTGGTCAAAGAACATTTATTTTCTAAGATGACCACTGAAAAGCCATAAACAGGATAGTATGAAAAGTTTAAACAGTGTATGAAACATATTAGTATTTGTTTAAAGACAAGAGACATTTATATATTTACTAAATGTCCTGTTTGTATAAGTAACAGAAATTTTACTATGATTTTAGTCTAGTGGATCTTAATTGAACTCTAAATCATAAGCAAGTTCTAAAATGGAAAACATTAAAAACTAGCATTTGATTAAATCAGAGCATGATCTAATAACATATTACTGAGACCTAGTAAGAATTTAAATTATATTTTAAATTATATTTTTCTCATCATGAACTTAGACCTCACATTCTAAAGGAAAAAATAAGTGTACATTGCAGGACATGAAATTAAGAAAAAAAATCCCAGGACTATTTGACAACCTTTCCCAATATTTAACAATAAGTAACTCATGGCAGGATGATATTCATTTCATAGCAACTCTTTATAAAAGTGTAAGTATGTGGGGCACCTGGGTGGCTCAGTGGGTTGAGCTGCTGCCTTCAGCTCAGGTCGTGATCTCAGGGTCCTGGGATTGAGTCCTGCATCAGGCTCTCTGCTCAGTGGGGAGCCTGCTTCCCCCTCTCTCTCTCTGCCTGCCTCTCTGCCTATTTGTGATCTCTCTATCTGTCAAATAAGTAAAGAAAATCTTTTTAAAAATGTGTAAGTATGAAATCGTTTGATCTTTTAACCTATAAGAATATGTTTCATAATGAGCTGTGACTAATTAGAAAAATTAAGGACAAATCCATCACTGCAAATTTAACCTACTTTCAGATATTTACAATAATAGAAATATTCAAACATAAAGACAAAAATCATCTCTTCAAACTCAAAACGATACTTCAGGTCAATATGGAATCCCATTATGAATAGAATAAAAAATATATTCTGCATTTAAAAATAAAACAAAGGAAAACAATTTTAGTATTTCTATTGCTTAAAATTTACTTCTAGTCATTTTTGTACCTTCTTGATTTCCAGAACTGAAAATTCTAAATGATCTGTAAACACAGAGTTTAACTTACAAAAATTTTGTAGACTTCATTCTATGTCCAAAGGCATACACTGATAAAATTTTATCTTTTTTAAAAAAATTATCATTATTTATTATGGCAAAATAACTTCACCTAAATGATGCTGAAGTATTCCCCCATTTTATCTGATTGGCACTCTGACTTTAGGCTCAGAGTGCCAATCACTCTTAAAGTCAAGAAAATATATTAGAAATACATTAAGAAATAATTATGAGCTAATTATTAAATCTATAAACAGCAGTAACATCTTAGAAGAACTCTGAGTAGCCCAAAATAACATGTTAAACATTTGTAATACCTTCTAAGTCCTTTTAAATCCTGTATAAATGTTTTAAAAAATGCTATAAATTTCTTAACAACCTAGATGTTTCAGAGTAAAAGAAAAAAAAATGGATTAATGGGAGTAATTCCACATTGTCAATTCAATTTTGAATTGAATTTTTTTTTGTTGTTCACATATCATAATTTGTTTTGAAAGGTATATTTTTTTTAACTCTCTCAACCATTCCAAATACCAAATTTCTGGTTCTTGAGTAAGCATGTTCATTTCAAAGGACATGTTATATATAATAGAGAATACAGTAAGAGTAATCAATTATTGATATTAAACAATTTTAAAGTGAATATATTTTATTTATTTTTAAAAGATGTATTTTTTTATTTGAGAGACAGAGTATGTGTGTGTGTGTGTGTGAGAGAGAGAAATCATTAGCAGGGGAGGGGTAGAGGGAGAAGTACACTTCCCACTGAGCAGAGAGCCTGATGTGGGACTCGATCCCAGGACCCTGAGATCATGACCTGAGCCAAAGGCAGATGCTTGACAAACTAAGCCACCCAGAGACCCTAAATATATATTAAAAATACATATATATGTATATATATGTATATTAATATAATTAAATATAAAATATTCCAAAATATTCCAAACTAATGTCTAACATTTCAAATTGCACAAATAATGATTTATATAAAACAGGCACACACAAGAACAATTTTGCCACATGACACCCTTGTCAGTTGATATTTTAATTAGTTTAATGAAGCTTTCTTTTATTTTTTTAAGGTTTTATTTATTTATCTGATACAGAGAGAGAGAGAGGGCACAAACAAGGGGAGCAGTAAGCAGAAGGAGAGGGAGAAGCAGGCTCCCTAGCAAGCAGGGAGCCTGACATGGGGTTCGATCCCAGGATTCTGAATCATGACCTGAGCTGAAGACAGCTGCTTAACTGACTGAGTCACCCAGCTGCCCCTGAAACATTAATTTTAATTAGCCTTATGAAGCTTTTTCTACTGGTATAAAGTTTTGGAACAACTCATTCAAATCTAATGTTATGTCTATTTTTTATATAGTCTGCATCATGACTTTGTATTTTCTTTATGCCTAGCATTATGTATATAACCCATCAGTATTCTTTTTCTTTTATTTTTTTTAAGATTTTATTTATTTCAGAGAGAGTGAGTGAGAGAGAGCATGAGAGGGGAGACGGTCAGAGGGAGAAGCAGACTCCCCATGGAGCTGGGAGCCCAATGCGGGACTCGATCCTGGGACTCTGGGATCATGACCTGAGCTGAAGGCAGTTGTTCAACCAACTGAGCCACCCAGGCACCCACCCATCAGCATTCTTAACATTCCATACAATAACCTAGAATTCTTTAACTATCTAAAGAAATCCTGTCAAAAAGTAGTATGTGCAGAAAAATATTCATTTATTAAGAAATTTTCAGTAATTGTATATTTATTCTATTATTTATTAGACAATGAGGAAATTACCAATATTTGATGAAATGCCATTATGTCCATGGCCCAAATATTTCATTATTGGCAAGTTTGGATTCTGACTGTACTACGTACTATATGTGATATCATACTCTTTACAGGCTCAAGAGTTCAAGGGTCATTGAACTGAAAGTAATGAAATTTCTGCTACTAGTCAAGGTAGAATACTGACATTTAACATACTGAACTGCACAAAGCAGTAATACCTCCACAAATCAAAAAACAGTAATACCTGAGAAAAGGGCAGTAAACAAGTTGAGTTCTACAATTTCCTCAACTTGCTATCTGGAGAGAATTTGTGGAGGACAGGGCAGGAAGGGCAAATGTAGATGGATTCCGCAGTCTTCATGAATTGAAGAAGAGAGAAGAGGGAAGAAAAGAAGAAGAAGAAGAAAGAAGGAAGATGGAAAAAAGAAGAAGAGAGGAAGAAGAATAGCCAAGGAGCTAGAATCTTTAGGACAGATAACTGGAGAAGAGAGTAACTGCACAGATGGAGAGATATACAGATACATAATTCTATAAATTTATATAAAAGAAGCCACTGAAGTCTTCAGTGAGAACTGATCAGCTTCAACACATGAGGAAACTACAAATGCTGGAAGAAGAACCACCAGAAAAGGATAAACAGAAGCCCTAGTGATCTAGAAATAGTATGTGTTCTAACTGGCAATTGTGGAAAAATCTCACAATATATGAAATAGTGAACAGAATATTCAAAAAAGTATTATCTCCATCTATGAAAAATTATCCCTAAATTATGTTCTCTTGTTGCCAGATAGATAGATGATAGGTAGATAGATAGACAGAGCAAGCCAATCTGAAAAGTATCACACTGTCAAAATTAATTTAACTGCATTCTAGTAAAAAACCACAGACATATTTAAGGTATTGCAAAAGTATCTCAAAGCCACTAAAGTAAATAAAATTTGGAAACTAACCAAAATTGATAGGTACTTAGGCAGAAAAATATGACCTATATGAAAAATATCAGTAATCAGTAAGATTACTAGACACAGATGATTTTTCAATTAAAAATTACCCTGTTTAAATAGTTTTTAAAATATCAAAAGCAATAGTATTAGTGGTATAACTATACCCCATGCTCTACTTTTAAAAAATAATAAAATGTCTTATTTTTCATATCATAATCTAGATATCATTCAGTACCCCTCTGTCCTTTGGAGGAACTTCATTCCCTACTTTTCCAAGTCCTATAGAATTCTACATTGGAAGAATAAATATTGTTAAAATGTGTTACCCAGAGCAATCTACACATTCAGTGCAATCCCTATCAATATACCACTGAGGGGCACCTGGGTGGCTCAGTCATTAAAAGTCTGCCTTAGGCTCCGTCATAATTCCAGGGTCCTGGGATCAGGCCCCACATCAGGCTCCCTGCTCCACAGGAAGCCTGCCCTTCTCTCTGCCACTCCCCCTGCTTATGTTCTCTCTCTGACTCTGTCTCTCTCTCTGTCAAATAAATAGATAAAATCTTTTAAAAAAATACCACTGACATTTTTCATGGAGCTAGAAAAAATAATTCTAAAATTTGTATGGAACCAAAATCTCTTTAAAAAATGGTACTGGGAAAATTGGACAGCCACATGTGGAAAAATAACACTGGACCATTTTCTCATACCATACACAAAGATAAACTCAAAATGGATGAACGACCTAAATGTGAGACAAGACTCCATCAAAACCTGAGAGGAGAACAAAGGTAACAACCTCTTCAACCTAAGCAACAGCAACCTGTTGCTAGACATGTCTCCAAAGGCAAGGGAAACAAAAGCAAAAATGAACTATTGGGGCACCATCAAGATAAAAAGTCTTTGCACAGCAAAGGAAACAGTCAAGAAAACTAAAAGGCAATCTCTGGGATGGGAGGAGATATTTGCAAATGACATATCAGACAAAGGGCTAATACCCAAATCTATAAAGAACTTAACAAACTCAAGACCCAAAAACAAGTACTCCAGTCAAGAAATAGGCAGAAGACATGAACAGACATCTCTCCAAAGAAGACATACAACTGGCCAACAGACACATGAAAAAATGCTCCACATCCCTTTGCATCAGGGAAATACAAATCAAAACCACAATGAGTACCACCTCACACTGGTCAAAATGGCTGCAATTAACAAATCAGGAAAGAACAAATGTTGGAGAAGAAGTTAAAAAAACGGGAAATGTCCTACACTGTTGGTGGGAATGCAAGCCACTGTGGCAAACATGGAGGTTCCTCAAGAAATTAAAAATAGAGCTATCCTAAGAGCAATTGCAATTCTAGGTATTTACCCCAAAGATACAAATGTATTGATCCAAAGGGGCACCTGAAACCCAATATTTAAAGCAGAAATGTCCACAGCCAAACTGCAGAAAGAATTGAGATGTCCATCTACAGATGCATGGATAAGAAAGATGTGGTATATATGCAATGAAATATTACTCAGCAATCAGAAAGGATGAATACTTACTACTTAAATCAACATGGATGGAACTGGAGGGTATTATGCTGAGTGAAGTAAGCCAATCAGAGAAAGACAACTATCATATGATTTCACTTATATGTAGGAAAAAAAAAAAAAAACGTGCAGAGAATCATAGGGGAAGGGAGGGAAAATTGAATGGGAAGTTATCAGAGAGGGAGAAAAAAACATGAAGGATTCTTTTTTTTTTTTTTTTTTTCGGTGTTCCAAGATTCATTGTTTAGGCACCACAACCAATGCTCCATGCAATACGTGCCCTCCTTAATACCAACCACCAGGCTCACCCACCGACCAACTCCCCTCCCCACCAAAACCCTCAATTTGTTTCTCAGAGTACACAGTCACTCATGGTTCATCTCCCCCCTCCAATTTACCCCAATTTACTTTTCCTTTCCTTCTCCTAATGTCATCCATGTTATTGTTTATGCTCCACAAGTATGTGAAACCATGTAATAAGTGACTTTCTCTTGCTTGACTTATTTCACTCAGCATAATCTCCTCCAGTCCCATCCATGTTGATACAAAAGGTGGGTATTCATCCTTTCTGATGGATGTGTAATATTCCATTGTATATATGGACCATATCTTCTTTATCCATTCATCTGTTGAAGGGCATCTTGGCTCTTTCCGCAGTTTGACGAAGGTGCTGGGAATATTGGACAGCTATATATAGAAGAATGGAACTCAACCATTATTTTACACCATACATGAAAATAAACTTGAAATGGATGAAACACCTCAACATGAGGCAGGAACCTATCAAAATCCTAGAGGAGAACACAAGTAGTAACCTCTTTGACATCAGCCACAGCAATTTCTTTCAAGACATGGCCCCAAAGGCAAAGGAAACAAAAGCAAAAATGGACTTTTGAGACTTCATCAAGATCAAAACCTTCTGCACAGCAAAGGAAACAGTCAACAAAACAAAGAGGCAACTCATGGAATGGGAGAAGATATTCCAAATGACACTACAGACAAAGGGCTGTTATCCAAGATCTATAAAGAACACCTCAAACTCAACACACACAAAGCAGATAATCATATCAAAAAATGGGCAGAAGACGTGAACAGACACTTCTCCAAAGAAGACATACAGATGGCTAACAGACACATGAAAAAATGCTCATCACCATTAACCATCAACGGAGGTTCAAATCCAAACCACATTGAGATACCACCTTACAGCAGTTAGAATGGCAAAATTAACAGGACAGGAAACAACAAGTGTTGGAGATGATGTGGAGAAAGGGGAACACTCTTACACTGTTGGTGGGAATGAAAGTTGGTATACTTTGGCAAACAGTGTGGAGATTCCTCAAATGAAAAATAGAGCTACCCTATGACCCTGCAATTGCACTACTGGGTATTTACTCCAAAGATACAGATGTAGTGAAAAGAAGAGCCATCTGTATCCCAATGTTCATGACAGACTCTTAAGTATAGGAAAAAATCTGACAGGAGGTGGGTGGAGGATGGGGTAACTGGGTGATGGACATTAAGAAGGCACGTGATGTGATGAACAGTGGGTATTATATGCAACTGAAGAATACTGAACTCTACATCTGAAACTAATGATGTACTATATGTTGGCTGATTGAATTTAACTTAAAAAAAAAAAAAAAGAATTCTAGTGGTGCCTGGGTGGCTCAGTTGGTTGAGTGTCTGCCTTCAGCTCAGGTCATGATCCCAGAGTACTGGGATCAAGTCCCAAGTTGGGCTCCCCACTCAGTGGTAAGCCTGCTGCTTCTCCCTCTTCTTCTGTCTCTACCCCTGCTTGTGCCCCTTGCTGTGGCAAATAAATAAATACATAAATAAATACTCTAATGTTACTCTCCCTTAGCTTTTGTCAAGTAACTAGAGGATGACTTTCCTTTATCTTTCTCTTCCTCCTTAGTTGACTGTGCTTTTTCAATAAGTGGGCCAAGTGTTCAAAATTCATCCCCTGACTGGCTAGCAAATGCCATTCTTAATCCATGAAATTTAGAAATTTCAGCAAAGATTTCTGAAGATTTATTCAGTAAGAAAAGGGAGAGGTAGAAGACATTTTGGTCTCCTGACATCTCCGAAGTTCCATTTCTGTTTTTGTCCACCTACTACCCTCTTTACAGATTGACCTTGGTACTCTCCTTCCAGATTGACCTTGGTACTCTCAAATTCTCTTCTATGTTGTAATCATGCCTGCTTTTTCCATATATTCCTCTAATGCCTACTCCCAAACTAATTAGAGGATACAGCAAAATAATAAAACAGACTTTTTTTTTTTCTTTTTTTCTTTTTACCTGGCTCAGAATACCTATCCTGGGGAAGACGACTGCACACTGCCTTTTATTTTACTGTTTTTATTTAAATTCTTGTTAGTTAAGACACAGTGTAAAATTAGATTCAGGTGTACAATACAGAGATTCAACACTTCTGTACAATAACCAGTGCTTATCACAAGTGCCCTTATTAATCCCCATCACCTATTTAATCCATCCCCCACCCACACACCTCCCCTCTGTTAACCATCAGTTAGTTCTTTATACATAGAGTCCATTTCTTGGTTTGTTGCTCCTTTTTTTTCCCCTCTTCCCTTTGCTCATTTGTCTTGTTTCTTAAAGTCCACATATAAGTGAAATCATATAGTATTGGTCTTTCTCTGACTTGTTTAGCTCAGCCTAATACTCTCTAGCTCCAACCATGTCTTTGCAAATGGTAAGATTTCATTCTTTATGGCTGAGTTATATTCCACTGGACTTAAACACCACTTCTTTATCCTTTCACGGACTGATGGGCACTTGAGCAGTTCCCATAATTTGGCTATTATGGATAAGGTTATTATAAACATCGAGGTGCATGTATCCCTTTGAATTAGTATTTTTGTATTCTTTCAGTAAATACCCAGTAGTGCAATTGCTGGATTATAGGGTGGTGTTATTCTTAATTTTTTGAGGAAAACCCATACTATTTCCAGAGTAACTGCACCGCTTTACGTTCCCACCAGTAGTGTAAGAGGGTTCTCCTTTTTCCACATCCTTGCCAACACCTGTTTTTTCTTGTGTTGTTGATTTTAGCCATGATGAAAAAGGTCAGTATCTCCCTGTAGCTTTGATTTGTATTTCCCTGAAGATCAGTGATGTTGAGCATCTTTTCATGCATATGCTAGCTATCCATTTAAGTCTTCCTTGGAAAAATGTCTATTCATCTATTATGCCCATGTTTTTACTGGATTTTGGGGGGTGCTGAATTTTATAAGGTTTTTTAAATATATTTTGGATATTAACCCTTTATCAGATATGTGATTTGCAAATATCTTCTCCAATTCCAAAGGTTGACTTTTAGTTTAGTTGATCGTTGCCTCTGCTGTGCCGAAGCTTTTTATCTTGATAATGTACCAACAGTTTATTTTGCTTTTACTTTCTTTTCCTCAGGAGACATATCTAGAAAGAAGCTTCTATGGTTGATGGCAAAGAGGTTATGCCTGTATTCTTCTCTAGGATTTTTATGGTTTCATATCTCACATTTAGGTCTTTAATTTGCTTTAAATGTATTTTTGTGTATGGTGTAAGCAAGTGGTCCAGTTTCATTCTCTTGCATGTTCCTGTCTAATTTTCCCAACACCATTTGTTGAAGAACTATTTCCCCCCATTGGATATTCTTTCCTGCTTGTTGAAGATTAATACAACATATGGTTGTAGTTCATTTCTGGGTTTTCTATTCTGTTTTATTACTCTGTCTGTTTTTGTGCCAGTACCATACTGTTTTGATCATGACAGCTTTTCAGTATAACTTGAAGTCTGAAATTATGATGCCTCCAGGTTGGCTTTTCTTCTCCAAGGCTGTTTTAGCTATTCAGAATCTTTTGTGGTTCCATGCAAATTTTAGGATTGTTGGTTCTAGCTGTGTTAAAAATGTTATTGGTATTTTGGTAGGGATTGCATTAAGTGTGTAGATTATTTTGAGCAGTGTAGACATTTTAACAATATTTGCTCTTCCAATCCATGACCACGGAATATCTTTCCATTGCTTTGTATTGTCCTCAATTTCATTCATCAGTGTTTTATAGTAAAACAAGACAGTTGCAGTATAGACATGACTATTTGTTTATCTTATGTTCTCATGGCAATAATATATATGTGACTTTTAAACCTTAGAAAATACAAACAAATACAGAGAAAAAATCACTATCTTAGTACAGTTTTAAGATTTTGTCTATTTAGGTAATTTCATATAAATATCCCACTATATGAATATTTACTCTGATTTTGCATCTAAACTTTTAGGAATTATCTCTTATTATTAAATGCATTTTGAGGGGCGCCTGGGTGGCTCAGTGGGTTAAAGCCTCTGCCTTCGGTCAGGTCATGATCCCAGGGTCCTGGGATCGAGTCCCTCATTGGGCTCTCTGCTCAGCAGGGAGCCTGCTTCCTCCTCTCTCTCTCTGCCTGCCTCTCTGCCTACTTGTGATCTCTGTCTGTCAAATAAATAAATAAAATCTTAAAATAAATAAATAAATGTATTTTTGGAGATTGTATGGGCTCCAGAATATTTCACATGTACTTTGGAACAAAATCTTAAATCATATATATTTGGAATCATATCTCAGGAGCTATGTGCACAATTATTAAGGTATTTTTCACATGTAAATTTTAGAATTATATTCCAAGGAAAATTATCCTTATATAATGATCAGAACAACAGCAGTTTGTGAGAAGCCAGGCACCATGCTCATTCTCTTATTATAAAATATTAATAAAACTATTGTATGTGATCTATATTATATTCCTTTAATAAATGATAGTCCTGAAGCTCATAGTTTTTTTTTTTAATTTTTTAGAAAGATTTTATTTATTTATTTGACAGACAGAGATCACAAGTAGGCAGAGAGGCAGGCAGAGAGAGAGAGGAGGAAGCAGGCTCCCTGCTGAGCAGAGAGCCCAATGAGGGGCTCCATCCCAGGACCCTGGGATCATGACCTGAGCCGAAGGCAGAGGCTTTAACCCACAGAGCCACCCAAGCACCCCTGAAGCTCATAGTTATTAAGTAAAATGACCACGACAGAATCAATTTCTAAACTGTCTTCCTTACATTAAACCCCACAATAATGTGCTTATATTTTTCCCCGACATGGTATGATTGATGTGTATATGTGCATTGTGTTAATTTTGTTGACATTTTAGGGGCATTAAATTTATCTAACCAGTTATACAAACTTCAAGGATGGTTCTTATTTATTTCTATGTCATAATTTAGACAGAATTATTATCAGACTAATCTTTTTCATGGATCATCATCAGCAGTCTTAATGAAGTCTTATCTAAGCCTAATGACATTATAGATGTTAGCTATCATTGCTGAAATGAGTGGCTTGCTTAATTAGTATACTAATTGTGAGAAATATGTTTCACTGGCAAAATTTAGGTGTTCAAAAGCTGGGAACTCATTAGAAATATGGCAGAGATACACTCTTATTGCACGTGAAAAAATGGGCTTAGGTCAGTTGGTGACGACTGTTTTGTTAATTTATAGTATACTGCTTAAATGTTGGAAATTATTAATGGGCTAAGAAAAAACTAATGAACTTGTTTAGTTTATTTTGATGTGTTATTTTTCATAAAAATTTCTGGAAAGAAACTGCAGATCAATTCTCTAAGTTTTCAGCAATTTATCCCACAATAGAATAACTTTTTTCACGTTCATAATTTGTGTAGCTAATTTCATATTTCTTATTTTAAGGTAATCATTTCAATGCCCTCCAAAAGACTGAACATATCTCCACACAATAATTCCTAAGTTCTCTTAGGGCTATAGTAATTACTTCAGAGCTAAACATAGTTCCTTGAGTTGTATACCATAAATGTTCTTTGGTTACTAAGTATTTTTCTGCTGGGTCACATACCACATGGAGGTCTCAAAACTCTACTTCTTCTTAAAGCTAAGTATCTTACAAAATTTCTAATAATTTTTATCTATTTAGAACTGAAAAGATTAAGTACATTTTATCATATTATACATTCGTTTTTCTACTTGAATGCTCTAGCATATTTCCTTATCCTTAGAATAAATTTCTTTTTGATTTGCTTTTGTGTAATTTTACTCAGGAAATACCTTTAACTCTTTGTCTTTTTAAATATTTGTCTTGTGTTAAGCTTCTGTTATTCATAAGTAAGAATAATTTTTCATATCTAAAATTATTCTCCCATATCCAATCACTTTTGTGTTTTTCCCTTAATTAGGAGAAAACTTCAGAAGTTTATTCTAGACATTATTAAATATTTTCTATTTTGTCTAATTGAACACTTTTATATATCTGATGATAATTTTAATTGGCCATTTTCTAGTCCTTGCACTAATTAAAGCGTACATTTTCAAGTCACAGAGAAAAAACTCAAATGTATCCCTTAGAAAACAGGCAAAAGATATATGAAAACACAGATACCAGAATAGAATTAGAAATGAATAAACCACCATGAATGAAAATGTCTAATAACAGTGATAATGAGAGAAATGCAAATTAAAGTCAAAGTGGTATGTCATTTTCTACCTATCACATTGGCAAACATGTCACAGACAACATTTATTTCTACAAGGGATCTGAATAAAATGTTTGTGCTTACATATGGTGTTATGAATGTGAATCATTATACAATTTCAGGAGTCAATTTGATAATCTCTATTATAGTGCAAGAATTGTATCATAAAATCAATCCCATATTGATACAATCATGAGTATCTACATTTGCATGTGTGAGAATACTTGCATCTACTGTAGCCTTTTTATAATAAAAAAGTTAATCAAGTGAATAATTATTAATAAAATCATAAAAAACAGAACATGTAAACTGTAACATATTGTACAGTCACTAAGAATGACTGATTAGAGGATTATATAAGTTGAGGTGGTGAAATTTTCATGAAATTAATTAACTAAGAACTGCAAATTAAAAAGAAGTAGATAGAGATTCAATACTTTAGAGGAATTTAGATGACATTTTTTTGAGTATTAATAGTTGAAGATGGCTGCTCCAAGATATGACTTATACAAATTTATGTTTTGGTCTGCATACTAGGGTGAGACTAAGACCAGAAAATGTAACATTTACAGATATTTCTTATAGGGGGTGGGGAAAGAAAGAAAGAAAGAAAGAAAGAAAGAAAGAAAGAAAGAAAGAAAGAAAGAAAGAAAGAAAGAAAGAAAGAAAGAAAGAAAGAAAGACAAAAATCAGCATGTCATACAAGTATTAGGAAGGAAGAACAGGTCAAGATGATACTTTGCCTAACTACTGTCTGTTATAACATGATAAGCAGTAACAGAAAGGTCTCCTGCCCTTCACCTAGGATTAATCTAAACAGAGTAAAGTGAATTTCTTCTTTGCTACTGGTCTTTTGACCCCTTAAAGTTTTTTAACAGATATAAAATTCAATGTGAGCAGAGAGGATTTAAAAGTCTTAAAACTTCTGACAAATTAATAGAGAAATGGTAGAGAATGTTTGTCATGGTTTGCCAGAAGTTCTGTTTCAGATATAAAATATCTATAAGAGGTAAATATTCCACTTTTTAAAACTATGTATTGGATACAGACTAGTTAAAACTAGAAGAATTCTACTTTTCATCATTTACATGAATGAAATAGAAATGTTAAAGATAAGTAAAACACAAATCCCAAAATTCAAAAATGAAACAAAACAAAAAAGAGAAAAAAAGAAAAGACAAGGTATTTTTTTTCTCCAATGAAGTGGTAAATGAAATTTGGAATGAGGTCATTTTTACTTTTTTAGGCTGAAAATTTATTTATTTTTTAATTCATAAGACACACTATTGCCAAAGTTGAGGTAAAAATCAGTACATTTCTGGAGGAAATATATGTAGTTGTTAATTTCATTAACCATCAGTTTCATTGCTAGGCATTTGACCTAACGCAATAATCAAAGATATAAGCCAAGATTTACTAATAAGGACGTTCATAACTTTATAATTAATTTATAATAAAAATATAGACTTAACAAAAATATGGCAATTTGATGTGATTAATCTATAGAAATATTAAAAAATCACTTCAAAAATAATGGCATGGATTTATAAGGTAATGACTTATAAGGTAATTCTAAAATCAGAGAAGTTATTTTATTTATACTCATGTATAAATGCATAGAATCTGACTAAAAAAGATGTATAGAAGCTATGGTCACATTAAAGTGAAGGCAATTTCCTTCTCTTGTGTTTAATATTTTCCAGAGAAAACATATTACTTTTGAAATTATGAAAATGTCATTGGTAGAAAATGAAGATTCAGATTTGGCATCTCAGTTCAAAATTCCCAACATCAAAAGGCTATTTTCTGTGTTGTTTTTTTTCCTGTGCTGTCCCTTTACTGATGTTTAAAGTAGCTGTGACTAGCATTTCCCTACCTTTGACAAACTTTCCCTTTTAGACTACTTGAGGTACAGAGAATCATTTCTTTCAGTTTATCTCACATTAAAGTGTGAGATTTCCTTATGGGATTTAAAAAGTCACAAAGCTTTATAAACATAAGAATTACTTCCACATTAAAGAACTAAACATAGCAGGATAGTACTGCAGGGCCAGGGAATGACTTAGTCATTGAATTGAAATGGAATACTCCCCCCAGGTGATTTAGAAAATGTCATAATCTTTTCAATATGATGAACTGAACAGGCTTAGGGAGATCAAGGTAAAAGCCAGTTTAGAGGCTAAAAGGTGCAATCATCACAATTTGAACTTTTAATCTGAAAGACCTTCAATTTCCTCTCCCATTGGCATCCACAGGATAGCTTAACTACAGGATTCACCTAATTCCAGCTCAACAATTTCAAGGTACCTTGAAAGCATCTATAAAGTACATGGGATCGTTCATGAAGCTAAGAGATTTGGGCATTCAAAGTCTCCCAATGCTAGCATCACAGATTGTAACTTTTAAGTATCTTCATGTGTCAAATATAAAGATAGGCTCCTTAAGATTATTGCCAATGAAGACATAAATGTCAAAATCTGTGAGACACTTATAGGACTACTATAATTGATGAGATGTGGATAAGGCCGAGTAGACAGATGCATGAAATTTGTGATCTTTTGGATGACAGTGTGCAACTGCTATAACCATGACCCAGAATCCTTTAATTGGAACCATAAACTTAGCAGTCAAATGAAATAGTGAGAAATAGCAGCCTGTCACGGGACATAGATTAAGGATCAATGTGCAAGTCTTAGAAAAATGCAATAGGCTGCAGTGACTGACAGGGATGCCCCACTTCAAAGAATGGGTAAAAGAGCTCTCTCTGATGCACAGAACCTATAGACAAAAACATAAAGGGATTTCACCCAATTGTCAGGAAAACGGAGTGTCAGGCACATTGTTACATTTGGGAAGACTAGCAAAGCACATCTGTCTGGCTAAGATAAAGTTCTGTTCTTCTAAATTATGAGACTGTGCCAATAACAGGTGGAATATGGAAAAAAAATGCCTTTCAGACAAAAGGAAAAAGTGGATTATAGGATTATAGGAAATACCTGTCCCAAATAAAATGCCAAGGTGTATTAGGTATCACTCTAAAGGTTCCTATGGAAATTAATTTGAATTCCTAGGTATTTCAGCAAATACAGGAAAATAAGACAAGGACTCTGTGTTATTGTATCCAGGAACACATATACTATTAATTCTAGTAATGAATCCATAAGAATAAGACATAATATTAAAATTTCACTACATTGACCCTGAACAACAATGGGTTTAGAGACACCAATCCCCCATGCAGTTGAAATCCTGCATATACCATTTGACTCCCCCCCAGTTGAACTACTAATAGCCTATTGTTGACTGGAAGCCTTACCAATAACATAAACAGTTAATATATATGTAATATATATTGAATTCTTATAATAAAGTAAGCTAGAGAAAATGTGAAGAAAACCATAATGGAAATATGTTTATAATATCTCGTTTATTTAAAAATCTACTTATGAATGGATCCACGTAGTTCAAGCCTGTGTTGCTTAAAGGCCAACTGTACTTTTTATAAACTTTTTAGATATTTTAAAAGTATTCATTTGTTTAATTCTCACATTAAACCTATGAGTAGCATTGATTTTTCATTTTATAAATCAGTAACACAAGCAAAGCAATATTATATTAAGTAATCTTTCTGATCTCATACAGAAACATATTAATACAATACAGAAACATATTTAAACTTATCTTCACTCTTCCATAATCAGTATCCAGCATCATTATATCTTGGCTACGAGAACAGAAACTGAATTCTTGGCAACCTTTTGGACTCCAGATTTCAGACTGTCTGTTACATGTAGATGTTATTACATTTGACAGGATCCAATCACTTTATTACTTACATGGTATTTCTATATACAGGGTAGTACATACACACGTACACACTGACCCTATTCTTTCCCTATGCTGTTCTTTCCTCTAACTCAGTAGTTCACAGAAGACAGAGTGCATAAGAAATATCCAGGAACCTTTATTAAAAACACAGATTGTTCACTCTTATTCCATTAAAAACAGTTTCAGTTGGCATGGAGTGGATCCGACAATTTATTATTTCCAAAAAGTTTCCAGATAATGGCAATGCTGCTGGTCTGGAAATCACACTGACCAGTGCTCCAGTGGAAAACTCATTAAGGTTTCTCTTTCTCCAAGCATATTAATGACTTTTCCATTAGATCTGATTTGCCATAGCTGTGAACTTCCAATATCTAGAATTTCCCCCTTTCAATTTTGAAAAAGTCACTGAAAGGAGGCCCACAGATCATTCCTCAAACAATGGTATTCCTGTTTGTATTTATTTTTTGCTTAATCCAAACAATGCACAAATCAATTAGTGTCTGACATGGCTTTATGTAACTTTTAAGTGAGTTCATGATCTCTCTAACTCAGGGGGTTATCAAAGTTGTTCTTATGTTTTGGTGCAAAGTTCACTGATTAACCATGATCTTCTAGATGCCTGCTCTAGTCCTTTCATATATTTTATGATCTTGGAATGTTTTCCTTTATTCTCATTTATTTTTTGCCATTTTTTGGTCTTTATATTTGCTTCTCATCCATTATTGGAAATGAATAAGCCACAAACAGCAACCAATATTAAAAAAAAATAAAAAAATGAGAGAGCATGATCCAAAAACTATCATAATCCTAAGCATAAAATATACAATCATAATCCTACATATAAAGAGATAGTATGTATTTTCTGACTTTTAAATTTAATTAAATTTTATTAGAAAAAAAATGAAAGCTTGAAAACAGACTTAAGGACTTAGTATAAGCAAAGGAAGGCCTAATCTAGTTCTACAAGGCCTCTGAACCCATTTTCCAGAGAAGTACACATTTGCCAATCCAGAAGTCATAATATTAAGGTTAATTGACACTACATACTTGCAAATTCAACAGTAGAGAGAAACAAGGGACTATACGAGTTAGATTTTAACAACAACAACAAAGTGTTCTTCAAAAATTAGAGTTATAGGGGCACCTGGGTGGGTCACTCAGTCCTTAAGCATCTGCCTTAGGCTCAGGTCATGATCCCCGCGTCCTGGCTGGGATCGAGCCCCACACTGGGCTTCCTGTTCGGCAGCAAGCCTGCTTCTCCCTCTTCCACTCTCCCTTCTTCTATTCCCTCTCTCACTGTCTCTCTCTCTCTCTCTGTCAAATGAATAAATGTATTTCTATTTATTTTATTAATATTAATTTATTTTATTAATAATTTAAAAAATTAGTTATAAAAGAGAACAGAGCCAGATGAAGAAAGATGTCCTATACTTGCTAAAACACTAAACTACTTCCTTCCACTGGCCTGAGGCTGCTAAGGCCACAGAATTGTTTTGGCCTAGTGAGTACAAACAAATCCAACTTAAACAACAAATAACCAAACTGGAAAACAAGTTAAATTATTAAGAGATACAAGATTAATGTCATTAAAATATACAGTGTACTTGAATATCATAGGAAAAAATAATAGGAAATATTATAGAAAAAATAATAGAAAAAAGTTTTGGGTACTAAAATGATAATTCCGTAAGAAAGAAATGTGAATGTCCCAAACACTTAGTAATTATGACTGTGACATTTTATGAAAGAGAAAGAGAGAAGAGAATGAATAGCAAAGATAAGCATTTTCATCTTTCCAGGACTTCGAAGTAATGCTAGATCAATATTTTAGACGTGCTATCATCCATCAGGTCCTAGAAGAGGCTGTATTCTTACATATTTTTCTGAAGTACCCAATTCATCTTATGTCACTTGTGAAAAAAATATTTTTCTAACTCATTGGAGATGTACAATCAATCCTTACTGTTCAGAGATTTAATATTTGAGAATTTGATTACTCACTATAATTTACTTGTAACCATAGAATCAAGGTTCATAATGCTCTCACCTTGTACATGACGCAGGTCAGGTGAGAAAATATTTGTCCCTCAAAGTGCACTTTCCAGCCAAGGAGCAAAGCAATGTTCTGCCTTCTTGTGTCAGCTCTAATAATGTAAATGGGTGTCCTTTTTTACAATCTGTTTAGCACCAATTTTTCATTTTCTTTTCTATTTGGGGGGATTCTGTTTTTCAAAAATGCTCTAAAGCATAGTCCTGAAGTGCTACTAGTGTTCCTAAATGTGAGAAGACTGTGGTGTGCTTTATGGGGAAAAAACATGTCAGATAAGCATAGTTCAGGCATGAGTTATAGTGCTGTAGGCTGTGAGCTAAATGTTAATGAAACAGCAATAGAGCTGCACCTGGGTGGCTCAGTGGGTTAAAGCCTCTGCCTTCAGCTCAGGTCATGATCTCAGGGAACTGGGATAGAGCCCCACTTTGGGCACTCTGCTCAGCAGGGATCCTGCTTCCCTCCCCTCTCTCTGCCTGCCTCTCTGCCTACTTGTGATCTCTGTCTGTCAAATAAATAAATAAAATCTTAACAACAACAACAACAATAGATATTAAATAAGGTGTATTTAAAACAGAAATAGACATGTTAACTAACTGAAATTTAAGTAAATACTTACTGAAAAAAAACAAAAACAAAAACAGCAACAGACCTAAAACAAGGGTATGTATGGGTCAGTTAACTAAATGTTGTGAACAGAGGCTCTGCAAAAACCCAACCCTGAATTTCTACATTTTCTGTTTCACTGTCTACAAGACCTAACAAAACATAATTACCATGAATAACAAGAATTAACTATATCTCTGATTTTATCAGTTCCCTCATTTCTCTCAAAAGCCCCATTGTATTTTTTCATATTTAGAAAATTCCTTATTTCACTTTGATAACCAGATTCTATTTTGTAATCATTAAGGTCACATCAAGAGCAAACAAAAACTATCAGCAGTAAACACAATGGAACTCTAAATGTGCCATTCTTACCCAACTGTACTTCATGCAGCCTGACTCATCAACCATTCCTGGGGGAAGCTTAATCACAAGATTTATGAAATAGGCTTAGGGACAAGATGCCTACAACACTCAGGAGGCCATTAGGACATGGACTAGTATGCTGACTAAATAGCTTGTACATTACCACATTAAACATAGGGCAGAATTCAGCCTGAGTATAGACAAGTAATATTAAAAGGTCACCACAAGGATTTCATCATTTTATTATTTTTTAAACCTAAAGAAATGCCAACTCAGCAACATTGTTCCTTTTGAAACCTTATGGATATAACTAGAGTCATTGTATTACCTATCAGAGATTATAATTTTTTTTAATTAAATTGTTTTATTAATATTTTTTTTTACTTTATTTAAGCTTTATTTAAACATATAATGTAACCCCACCACCCTCACCCAACCCCTCTTCCCCCCACCCCCCTCAGTTTGTTTTATGACATTAAGAGTCTCTTTTGGTTTTTCTCCCTCCCGATCCCATCTTCTTTCATTTTTACTTTTCCTACCACCTTAACTCCCACCCCCGTTGCATCTCCACTTCCTCATATCAGGGAGATCATGTGGTAGTTGTCTTTCTCCAGTTGTATATATATGATGGAATACTATGCAGCCATCAAAAGAAATGAAATCTTACCATTTGCGACGACATGGATGGAACTAGAGCGTATTATGCTTAGCGAAATAAGTCAACCAGAGATTATAATTTTAATCATAAAATTATAGTCCATCTTTTAATTGAACTTATGGAAGTTACAGCCAAGATTCTCTTGTCATTCACAAAGCTCATGATAAACTTTGGACTTTCTTTTTTTTTTTTTTTTAAAGATTTTATTTATTTATTTGACAGATGGAGATCACAAGTAGGCAGACAAGCAGGCAGAGAGAGAGGAGGAAGCAGGCTCCCTGCTGAACAGAGAGCCGGAAGCGGGGCTCGATCACAGGACCCTGAGATCATGACCTGAGCTGAAGGCAGAGGCTTTAACCCACTGAGCCACCCAGGCGCCCCAACTTTGGACTTTCTTAAAAAGTGTTTATTAAAACACTTAAAGAAAGCTTTTGTGTTTGCTTTACTTGATTCAATATCTCCTTGTTTTTTTTCATTTTGCATAATTTTCTGTCATAAAGAAATCTATACACTAATCTACACACTAAAAAAGGAAAAACATTCAGATAGAATCAATCAAAACAGTAGTGTAAATTCCCCAGTTTACTTGAAATAAATCTATATTTGAAATCTACAGCTAAATAAATCTACATTGAAATCTATTTCTCTGATAGTTTGATTCATTCATTTTGTGACAAGTATAGCTTAAAGCCATAAAGATATATTAATGAGTTAAGGCAGACTCCCTGACCTCACCAAGCTTACTGAAAAGTCAAATCTGTTATATATATATATATATATATATATATATATATATATATACATATATATATATTTTTTAAACATCGAAATTATGGGAGTAGTACTATGAACCCCTGTCTAGTTTTTATAGTACAATTCTCATCACTACCAATAAATGGATATTTTTAGAAATATAGAGAAGTTTCCTGAAATCTATTTTTACATAGAAATCAAAATAATTTTTGCCCAAGACACCAGTATTCAATCTATCTCTGTATTATTTCTCTCTCTAGCATATTTTCTTCCTCTCTAACAGTGTATTCTTTAGGCTGATTAATAGTAATAGCTGTTTGCTCATGGTTGATCTCAATCCAGAATTCCTCTTGGGGTGTATCTGCAAGTGCATTAACTCTTACCATTTTTTGGCAGAATGTGCTAGTACTTGATTTTCTTCCATGAATGTGACTCCTGGGTAAAGAATATTCTTCACAAACAGGGAAAACTTTTTTGCAGCAAAACACAGTGGGGGTTAAGGTGGTAGGAAAAGAAAAAATGAAACAAGATAGGATCGGGAGGGAGACAAAAAAAGAGACTCTTAACGTCATAAAACAAACTGAGGTGGGGGGGGAGTTGGGAGAGGGTGGTGGGGTTACATTATATGTTTAAATAAAAAAGCTTAAAGAAAAAAAAATAAATAAGAAAAAAAAAACACAGATCATGGGTACAACTCCTGGGTAAATGATAAACTTAAGAAATAGTGAAAACTGTGCAACAAAGCATAACTCTGCAGTGACTGGTGGCCTTTATTTCTACCTGCAATTTAGCACAGCAGACCAAGTACTGTAATTGACATCACCATTACTTGGTGAGAATTAGCAAAGAAATAGGGAATTAAGAATTATTCAGGTTCTCAGAATAATAAGACATCTATCATTATAGGTGGGTTCAAAGAAAATAACAAGCCCTGTTTCTTCTACAGGTAAACATCTATTTATACCCTTTTTCTTTTTTACTAGATTCTTTGATAAAATTGTACCCTTATCCACTAAGTAAATTATGCTTTTCAGAGAATATAAATCATGTTGAAATGTCACCATTCTTCACAATGAATATTTTTAGTGTATGAATACAAATATTTAAAATTATTTGACATAACTGTTAGCAATAGAGTATCTTTACTTTTAAATATTCACTTTTCAATTTATTATTTTCTCTATGTTTTACCATATTCTGAATTTTAATAGAAATCCACCAACCAGGAAGCAACACCCATGTGTCTGGCACTTTGAACACTACATTTATTTTCTTAATAATGTGTTAATTATAAAAATGTGATAGCAATCAACAAATTTATTTTTTTATTTTTATTTTTTAAATATTTTATTTATTTGTTAGAAAGAGAGACAGCAAGAACGTAACACAAGCAGGGGGAGTGGGTGCTCTACGTGGCTAATTTATTTAATAGGTAAAACAAAGAATAACATGTATGGCATGCCCCATGTTTAGTCATATGTGTGTACTGAAACCAGTTTTATTTCCATAAATGGGACATTTTGAGGGATTATATAGTTAAATGTCTCTGCTTAACTCTATGCCCACACATTAAAGAATCTCAATTTGCTGTTCAACTTATGAATAAGAACTCTTCTGACATTTACAAAGTTACTGTTGTTTTTGGGGCACTGGGGTAGCCCAGTCAGTTAAGTAACTGTCTTTAGCTTGGGTCATGATACTGGGGTGCTGGGAATCCAGCCCTGCACTGGGCTGACTGCATAGCTGGTAGTCTACCTCTCCCTCTCCCTCCTTAAACCTCATTTTTTCCTCTCATATTTAGCTCTTTCAGATTACAGATGGATTCAAAGAAAATAACCAATTTTTATTTCTTCATTAGGTAAATGTCCACTTCTCTATATTTTTTTTACTAGATTCTTTAATAAAATCTCCCTATTGATTAAGAACATTAGATTTTTCAGAGAATATAAATCACATTGAAATGTTCCTAATCTTTTTTTAAATTTATTTTTTTAATAAACATATAATATATTTTTAGCCTCAGGGGTACAGGTTTGTAAATCCCCAGGTTTACACACTTCACAGCACTCACCACAGCACACACCCCCTCAATGTCCATAACCCCACCAGCCTCTCCCTCCCCCCACAGCAACCCTCAGTTTGTTCTGTGAGATTAAGAGTCTCTTATGATTTGTCTCCCTCCCGATCCCATCTCATTTCATTTATTCTTTTCCTACCGCCAAACCCCCCACATTGCATCTCCACTTCCTCATATCAGGGAGATCATGTGATAGTTATCTTTCTCCAATTGACTTATTTCGCTAGGCATAATACGCTCTAGTTCCATCCATGTCGTCGCAAATGGTAAGATTTCATTTCTTTTGATGGCTGCATAGTATTCCATCGTATATATATATGTCTATATCCCCCTACAAATAACTTTAAATTGGAAAGGAGTAAGTAATTTTTGACATAGTTTCTTCCACAAAGTATCTTAAATTTCATTTTCACAGAGCAGCACTTTAAGTCTTTCAGGAAATTTCATTAGGTATTTGGTAAAAAATTAATCCCATAGAATCAGCACATACTAATGGTATAGTCCATGTTTGCTAAGGATGAAACTTTGAGGCATACATTTTTTTTTTAATAGACTATTTGATAAAATAAAATGGATCTGTAATCCATAAAAATTTGACAGTTTAACAACATTAAATGAAATTAATCAGTATATGCTGTAAAGGTGAATTTGGGGGTGGAGGGAAGCTCCCAATTTTGAGAAAGCCATAATTGGGAGTCTATCAAGCCACTATTACTCTAAAGGTAATTTCTTTTTGAAAGTGGGTCAACTTTGCTCCCTCCCTAAGTGCACATTTTCTAGGAAGTTCTATGTCTTTTCAAGCTCTGTCTTAGGGGCACAAAGCAATGGCCTAAAGGGGGAATAACATAGACATAATAGATCTTAGGGTGATCTTATATAGTTTATATGTAGGATAAATATATATCAGGAACTGCTTATAAATTATCTTTTACTATTTTACTGAAACAATTAAATCTGTAAGCTATTAATTAGCCACATGTAACCACAAAATGTTGATGTTATAATCATAACAAATTTCTGAGTATTAACTTCCATACACTTAATTGAGGATATCAAAGTTGTAAAAATAAATGTATTCAGTGCCATAATATATATTATATATTATAAACATGTATTTTGTGTTGTTTCAATTCATTATTAAACTCTGTTGTGCTAAAAAATCTTATAAATCTGTTTTTATTTTTTACTTTATTTTATACTTCAATTGTTACCATTGTGATATAAATTTATATAGATTAAATATATGTGACATGTATGTTAAATGTCTGTTTTACATATTTTTGCATCATGTGCTACATATTCTACAATCATGCAGTATATATATTACATACCATATGACACTTTAGATCTTTATCCTATATAATATTTAGTATAAATCTTTGCTAAATCTTATATCCCTACTATATGCCAGTGCTGTTGTAAACACATTTTTAAAAAATTTTATCCTCATGGCTGCCCAGTCTTGCAGACAGACTAAAAACCTTGAATGGTGTACTTTAAATGGTTGAATCATACTGTATATGAATTATGTCTCAATAAAACTTTTTTTTTTAAGAACCTAAAAAAAAAAATTATCTTCACAGCAATCTTACATGGTAGAGAGCTACTGTTATCTTCCTACACTTTATTACATAGAATAGTGAGGGACAGAAAGGTGGCAGGTATTGGTCAAGGTCTCCTAGAATACTAGGGGAAACTGCGTATCAAACTAAGCTGTCTGCTTCTGATTCTGTGCACTAAACACTACTCAGTATGATTCCATGATACCATAACAGTATAGGCATAATTAGTTTGATTGCAAGCACGTTTCTAAAATATGAATAAGATATTATTTCTTAGACATTGATCTCTTTTAGAAAAATGTTTTATGCAAAATTTGATGCAATGCCCACAGTAGATAAGGAAGCTTAGAAGATAAATACAAACTATTACATGGACTTATGTAGGATGTCCAGGTTAGCTCCCTTGCCTTCTATTTAAAGCAGGCTATTCTTTATTTCTATTTGCTCATATAATCCAAAAGTAGTTATATGAATTAATCTCACCTAAAAGAATCTTAACATATTTTTCTTTCTGACCTCACATTATTTTGCAGAAACTCACCTCAATGAGTATGCTTTTAGAATGACTTTGAAAATTGAGATCTTTCACTGTAACTAATTTGAAATAAAAAGTAAATCCACATGTTGATTTCTTTAGTCTATGTAGAGTCAATAGCAGTCTTGAAGCAACCTTCAAACTGCCTTGCTCAGTATTAGAACAGCCTGGTGGATTTGCTCAAGTACAAACTGAACGTACTATGGTTAAAGGTACTTTCATCAGACAGCTTGATATCAATAAGTATTCAATAAGCATTTTAATTTTCTTATTATAATGCTAACCCTAGCATGTACTTTTAAAACCATTTCTATGTAATAAAATTCTAATAATCCAGCATGACTGAGTCCTAGTACAAACCATAAATAACAAAGTTCACCTACTCTCATATCATTAGAACTCTTCCTTTCCTGAGACTTGTTATATAGGCATAATTGCTTTAGAGTCATAGTCTCTCAAAATGACATTTGCTAAAAGTGTAACAAGACCTTAGACATCCTTCCTAGTATTCACTAAGTTTTAATGCAAGTTTCTCCTATATATTTTTGATTTTCTTGATGTCACTGATCAGTAGCCAGATTGATCGATGCATCTATAATACATGCACATATACATCTACTACAGAGATATAGATGGCAAAGAATTTCTCACAGATAAATTTCAAAGCTGATGAATATTCTTTAAAGTATGGAAATAGTTTCTATTTTCAAATAGAAAACTATTATGTTTTCTTTCCATAAGCTTCACAATGATTAAAAAACAAAAGTCTTCAATTTCAGAAGTCACCTTAGCATTATGGTCAAGCGTTAGGGAAAGCTGGCACATGTACAGCACTTAATATAATGACTGGCACGTGTAAACACTCAATTGCAATTTTATTGCTGTTTCTGCTCTTGATCTGACTGTTGCTGTTACTATCACTACTCGAACAGGCAAAGAAATTGTTATTAGCAAAATCAAGGATAAGTATCCACTGTTAATGTACTTGAAATCATACGGGCTTTTATTTTTGATTTGGTTAAGGTGAGAAGACATAAAATCAGTCTTCTTTGTTAAAGATTTTAAAAACTCCCTGTGTTTCTCTGCTTCCTATATATCAAGAGTCTCAAATATAGACCTTATTTATTATTTGATAAAAATTAAGGCAGTGGTGTAATAGAATTAAATATAGTACTCCACTGCCTTAATTTTTATCAAATAATTTATCATTATCTAAGTTCTAGGAGTTTTATCATAAGTATTGACATATAAAACATTTATTTTTTTTCATATTTTCCCACTGTTCCAAAATTTACTATTGTACAAAAACCTATGAGTCATCAATGAAAAATGTTAAAGAGGGGCACCTGGGTGGCTAGGGGGTTAAGCCTCTGCCTACAGCTCAGGTCATGGTCTCAGGGTCCTGGCTTGGAGCCCCACATCTGGCTTTCTGCTCAGCAGGGAGCCTGCTTCCCCCTGTCTCTCTGCCTGCCTCTCTGGTAACTTGTGATCTCTCTCTCTGTGAAATAAATGAAATCTTTAAAAAATGAAAAATGTTAAAGAAAAATATATTGTTATAAGCTAACATATTATTTGGATTCCAGATTATAACCTGTCCCCATAGAAATGCAAAGCACAGCAATCAATTTGTACCTCAATCTAACAAGATGTACTATAAAATGTCTCATCACAGTTGGTGAACATTCTGACCATCTGGTTTGCCCTCTGCTATCAAGAGTCACAACAAGGACAACAATAACAACAAAAAATTTCATGTTCAGCAAGCAATCAAGATGCAGATGCTGGGGTATCATCCTTTCATTCATTCTCTTGGATGCTTATGGGATGCCTACATTAGAGTCATTCACTGTTCTGGGCACTTGAAATGCATCATTGAACAAAACACATTAAAAAGAATCTTGCCCTGCAGAGCTTATATAAACAGCATAATAAACAATCAATTGCATAGCAAACTGGAAGGTTATAAATGTAAATAAAAGGAAAGAGATGGAAAACTGCAAGTTGAATCATACACACCAATCTGTGAGGGGAATGGGAAAGGTCACAATTTCAAATAGGATGGTTAAGGTGTGGCCTCATTGAGAAGATTGCATTTGTGAAGACTTGAAAGAGGAGACGTTGGTTGCTATGGGAGTATCAGAAGAAAGCTTGTCCAGGTAGAGGGGATATCCAGTTCAAGGGCTTTATGGCTAAGACAAACATGGAACGTTTGAGGCACTTCAAGGTGATGATGTAGGCTAACTGTGATTAAAAGAGGGAATAGTAGAAGATAAATCAGAAAGTAACAGTCCTATTACAATCAAATACTACAGACCACCATGAGGGCCTATCCAAAGAGGTAAGTTTGTTGTTGTTGTTGTTTGTTTGTTTATTTTGTTTTGTTTTAATACTTAGAGTAAAAGAGATGCCTAGGTGATTCAGCTGGCTCTGGGATGGAGCCCCACACTGGGCACCTTGCTCAGCCTGCTTCTCCCTCTGTTTGCTGCTTCCCCTGCTTGTGCTCTCTCTCTCTCTCTGAATAAATAAATAAATAAAATCAAAGAAGAAGAAGAAGAAAGATCGATCAATCTTCGGGCAACTGGGAGGTTCAATTGGTTAAACATCTGCCTTCGGCTCAAGTTGTGATCTTGGGGTCCTGGGACAAAGCCCCAAGTTGGGCTCCCTGCTAAGCATGGAGCCTGCTTCTTTCTCTCCTTCCAGTTCCTGCTTTCTTCCTATCTCTTTCACTATCTCTTTCTCTAAATCTGTCTCTCTCAAATAAATAAAATCTTTTAAAAAAAAGAAATAAAATTGATCTTTAAAAATTAATTGAAATTGGGGCACCAGGGTGGCTCAGTGGGTTAAAGTCTCTGCCTTCGGCTCAGGTCATGATCCCAGGGTCCTGGGATCGAACCCTGCATTGGGCTCTCTGCTCTGCAGGAAGCCTGCTTCCTCCTCTCCCTCTGCCTGCCTCTCTGCCTACTTGTGATCTCTGTCTGTCAAATAAATAAATAAAATTTTAAAAAGTAAAATTTAAATGAAAGAGGTATCCAGCCAAATATACTTTTATAGAGCCTTGTTAATATCTATGTGGATTTGATGACTGAAAGCCCAATGATATCCTGTGTGAAAGGTGAAAATTCATTTAAAAAATCAAGAAAAAAAAAAAAAACCTTAGAATATTACTCTTTATTCTCTCTCATGCTCCTTATATGAACACCTGAGCTATAAATTTTGTGAAAGAACCTTCACTAGGAAGAGATTTCTGTAAAGAGAAAACAAAAAACCATATATATATATGTCTCCATCCTCAGTGAAGCTGTCACAGCTTTATTTTATACAATCTCCATCTGTTTTTCTGGCTCAGTTCTGGGCACTGGTATGTTTCAAACAAGTGATACTGTTTGCTCAACAGATATCCATAGTCAGCAACCTCATTTCTATTTCTGTCTTCCATACTTGTGCCAGAGAATTTTGCTTAAGATAAAAAGATACCACTGTGATTTGCCTATTTTTTAAATCTATATAGAGTTCCCCAAAAGGGCATGTAAGAATATTATACAAAAGTACTAGGAAGATACAAGGAAGAAAGGAGGAAAGATTTCTTTCTTTAGGAGAATACATAAATCAATTAGACAAAAGTTCATAATGGGGAATAAAAACTTCTCTTTCAAACCACAAAAGTAAGTAACCATGTTTAAAAATAGCTATCTTTGGGGCACCTGGGTGGCTCAGTGGGTTAAAGCTTCTGCCTTCAGCTCAGGTCATGATGCCAGGGTCCTGGGATAGAGCCCCACATCGGGCTCTCTGCTCCTCGGGGAGCCTGCTTCCTCCTCTCTCTCTATTTGCCTCTCTGCCTACTTGTGATCTCTGTCTGTCAAATAAATAAATTAAATAATTAAAAAAATAGCTATCTTTGTAAGACATTCTTCTATGGCTTCTAGTAAAAAAAAAAAAGCAAAATTTTACCTACTGATATATTTTCATATGTATGTAACTTTAACAGAATGTTGTGGGTCATATATATATTTCCTAGCAATATTATTTAGATTGGCTTAATCATTTCTTAAATTAATGATTTCCTAACTGCATATAATATACAGAGGTTATTATCAAGTATGTATTAGACTTGTTTCTCCATATGAACTCTCAAATGCAGTTTTCATTACCTGTGTATTTATTTAATATAATTTACTACAAAGTTTTGCACACCCTGGTCCCATCTTCATATTATATGGGCATTACTCTATTTAGTCATTCAATATATTTTGTAAACATTTTATAACAATTTCCACAATAGTTGTGGAATATAGCAGTGCAAATGATGATATAACATTGTCCTAATGAAGTTTAAAATATATAGGATGAAAGGATATAACGCATAAAATTAAGAATAATCACCTACTTTTGAAATTAAATATTAGAATGATAGATGTACTACAGGCCATGCAGGTGTACCTAGGAAAGTAAACTTATTCTGGGAAATTTCTATGAAGTTTCCCAAAGGAAGGAGCATTTCAATTGAGAACTGAAATATAAAATTACATAGGGGATTAAAAGAAGTAGTTTACAGGTTACAGACACTAGCATATGTAGAAAAATGAAGTAGAGCATTGGGTCTATCCAGAGAGATAAGTTTTTTGTTTGTTTGTTTGTTTGTTTTAGAATAAAAGAGCAGGCAGAAGTTATATACTATATAATTCAAACTATAACACACTCTGGAAAAGGGAAAAGTATAGAGACAGTTAAAACATCAGTGGTTGCTAGGGGTTGGAAAGGTGAACATATAGAGTACAAAGGATTTTTAGAGCAATAAAATTACTCTGTATGATGTTACAATGGTGGATATATATCATTATACATTTGTCCAAACCCATAGAATGTACAAGACCTAGACGGAACCCTAAAGTAAGCTGCAAACTCTTGGGTGATAATGATGCATCAATGTAGGTTCATCAATTGTTAACAGATATAACCACTCTGATGAGGATGTTAACAATTAGGAAGGCTATGCATGTGCAGTGGCAGGGGTATATGGGAAACCCCTGTACCTTCCACTCAGTTTTGCTGTGAATCTAAAGCAGCTCTAAAAAATAGTCTATAATCAAACAAAATGTCTAGGACAAGAAGTGATAAGAAAAGGAAAAAAAGAGAGAATAAATTTTATTATAGGGAACGGTTAAGTATTAAGAAGTACTTTAGACTCTAAGGGGAATGGGAAAACATAATATAGTTTAATTTGCCTGGAGATATGCACAGTCTTTTACTTTACTCTGAGAGCAGCGTAGTGAATGGCTTGGAACTGTTGAGAAAGAGAACATAAGTGAAAATCAGTTTTAAGAGGCTGTCATACCAGACAGAGAGAAAAATGAAGGCTAAAGACACTGGAATTACATTAATAAATAGATTTGTGGGATAACCAGGAGAAAAAAAAAAAACAGAATTTAGTGACAAAAGGGTGAGGTATGAGGAATAGAGTCAAAGACAGCAGCCAGGATTTGGGCACTTACACCAGGGCGAAGGCTGGTGGCATTTGTCAAGTAAGGGAACAACATAAAAGAAGCAAGCTCTGAGGACAGAAGAGAAGAGGCCATGAGCTACTAGTTAACGTTTAGTATTAATCATCAGGAATCTGTACAGCATACTAGCAAACAGAGAATCATGGAGAGGTTCTGAAATTGAAAATTATAGGAGTATTTCAAAAAAAGCTTTGTTCTAGAGGAAGCAGCTCTGAACTAGGTATCTGGATGAACCAATGGTATCTCATGACTTTATACAAATCATTTAATTTCACGAAATAGTACTTTTCTTATCCTGAAAAATACATGGGTGAACACGAAATTGAATCTTCTTTTTCCTGCTATCAAGCTAAGGTTGAATCATTTCATCTACATCATCTACTTCTGTTCCTTAATTGATCTATAATTAAAAATTGAGGATATAATACTAGAGCATGGTGACTTTAGTTAATAATCCTGTGCTGTATAGTTGAAAGTTGCTGAGGGTTCTCATCACAAGGAAAAGAAATGTGTACTGTGTGGTGATCAATGTTTACCAGATTTATGATGGTGATCATTTAAAAATATATGTAAATATTGAATAATTATGTTGTACACCTGAAATAAATATATGTAAATTATATGTCCAGAAAAAAAACTGTAAAAAAGTAAGAATATGATTTAGGCTTCATCTTTCATACAAAACACAGTTGAACATTGTTGATATCTGAATATACTTTAGAAAAGGATTCTGAAACCATGTCCATACATAACAGAAGTTTCCTGATTCTCTCTAGGTAGGAAGGGAGTGGTACGGCTTGAGTCCATCATTTGCAATCTGGGGACAAGATTTTATGTTTCCATTTCTATTTATTTATGATCCATTTGTGAGTTCTTATATAAATACAAACACATGTAACCAAATAAAGAACAACATAATGTTTAAGAGGGAACATTTAGGAAACTGAAGAACACCAAGCCTATTTTTATCTGTCACCAAGGTTACAAGACATTATAAAGACAAGTGCCTCTAACAATTATCTTGAATGTATTTAAAGAAACCTTTCCATTATGGCACAATTTTATTTCTCCAAAACTTACATCATAAGGAAAGATGAGGCAAATTGCTCCATTTGTGAGTAACAGAAGAAAGAGTCTTTTCAGACTGCACCAGTGTATTTGTTATCAATGATCTATTTTTTTTTTTAATGTATGCCAAAATCACCTGCAAAACGACATGGAAGAGAGCAACAGAATTGTTAGTTATTATGTTACAATACCTTCTTAAAGATTCTCTCTTAATTAAGTGAAGCAATGTATGAAACTACCACACACATAACAGAAATAAGGCTCATTTGAATAGCATTTTAAGAATTAACAGGTCTGTATAATCTGAATCTCCAAACCTTAAATGAAATTGCCAGAGTGTCTTTACATGTATGGTGCTTGTGTAAGAGGTTTTATTAAAATGCAGTTTTTGTTCACTCAATCACATATGGAAAGAGTGACTCACATATGCAATTCTGTGTAACAATAAAGGGCTTATTTCCATATGTAAACTATACGTATAATACGGAGAACATTGATTTCACTCTCTAGAAAGAAATGAAGTTCTTAGTTAGGTTTGTGTAGGAATTTTTTAAAATGTTCTCTTCAAACCAAAAGAGACTCTTAATGTCATAAAACAAACTGAGGGGGGTGGAGGGAGGGGTGTTGGGGGAGGGGGTGGGGTTACATTATATGATTAAATAAAATTTTTTTAAAAAGTTAATAAAAGCATGTTCTCTTCAACTTTTGCTTCTTTTTATCTTTTTTTTTTCCTTTAAGAGGCTTTCTGATTTTTTTTGTTTTCTTAGATTGTTTTGCAGTGAACATGGCATTAAAAAATATTTTTGTTGGTTCAAGTTTTTGCTTAAATTCTAGTTAGTTAACATAAAGTGTAATATTGGTTTGGGGACTAAAATTTAATGATTCATCACTTACATAAAACATGCAGTGCTCATCACAACGAGTTCTCTTCTTAATACCTGATACCCATTGTGATTCAGGCTATTCTTACCTCATGTCAATAGTGTTTAGTTGTGTTTTTTCTAGGTATCAGCCTCCTGACACATAATTTAAGACAATAATTTCTGCTGTTTTTTTTAATCTCTCAAATAATTTTTTTAAAAAAATATTTTATTTATTTATTTGTCAGATAGAGAGACAGCGCAGGAGTGAGCACAGGCAGACAGAGAGGCAGGCAGAGGCAGAGGGAGAAGCAGGCTCCCTACTGAGCAAGGAGCCCGATGTGGGACTCTATCCCAGGACGCTGGGATCATGACCTGAGCCGAAGGCAGTGGCTTAACCAACTGAGCCACCCAGGCGTCCCTCAAATAACTTTTTAAAAATGTTTTATTTATTTATTTATTTATTTATTTTCAGAGAGAGAGGCACAGTGGGAGAGGGAACATAAAAAGGGGGAATGGGAGAGGGAGAGCAGGCTTCCCTTGGACCAGGAAGCTGATGTGGGCCTCAATCCAAGGACCCTGGGATCACGACCTGAGTAAAGGCAGATGCTTAAAGACTGAACCACCCAGGTGTCCCCACTCAAGTAACTTTTAATAATTTCACCTTATAGAATTCTTTATCTCTGACTCTTCTTTTTTTACACAACTTAACCAGCCTCTCTCTCATCTACACCCTCTACTTCCCAACTATTAGCAAACCTCCTTTTGGTCTCTGAATTTTTTCATTCAGGTCTGTCTCCTGGTTTCAGACACATTTTCTTTTTCAGCTAATTAGTAGGACTAAGAGCTTAGATGGCTCAAAGACATGTTAAAGTTAACCTATACAGAAGATAATCATCATCACTTTCCCCAAGTCATTTTTATTTTCATATCCTCAATTTCTATTCCATAATCCTAGATGTCATCCTTGACTATATATGCAAAGCTGGGACAAATCTACAGCTGACTCTTGAATAGCAGGTTTGAACTGGTCAGTTCCACTTAGATGCAGATTTTTTTTTCAATAAATACAATACAGCATTGCAAACACATTTTTATTATCATTTTCTTTTGTCTAGCTTACTTTATTGTAAGAAAACAGTATATAATACATAGCATACAAAATATGAGTTAAACATCTGTTCATGTTATCAGTAAGGCTTCCTGTCAACAGTCAGCTATCAGTGGTTAAGTTTTTTGGAGAGTCAGTTACATGTAGATTGTTGACTGTGGGGGCTGGTCCCTAATAAGACCTTTGGAATCTTACTTTACCTGCATTGACCCATCGTAGTTCCCAACACTGTCTTCTTTGGCCTAGATGATTGTGACAGAATTTCAATTGATTTTCTAGTCTAATCTCCAATAACCCAATCTCCAAACAGCAGCATGAGTCCTTTTCATACAGACAAAATTTGAGGTCTGTCCCCGCCTTAAATCCTTCTTAAAGTTTAAATCACTACTTATATTTTAAACTAGATGCCCCCTAAACTTATAAATTTTCCAGTTTCTAAGCCTCTGACCTACATTTACTTCTCTATATCATCTCTTGCCACCAGCACCATTTTCTTCCCCATCAAACCATACATAACAATTTAAATGTCAGCCCTCATTCCACCATGTTAAAATTTATAATTATGTAGTAAAATATGGTTGCTAAGAAATTTACTCTAATCACCAGATCTTACTTCAAAGGTTGCTCCCTCCCCCTAGAACACTTTTCCACCCACTCCCCTACGTGTTTAGTTGGCCAAATCATCTTTGTCCTTCCCTACTCTGCATTTTATGACTTTTTTAAAATCCCTGTACCCAGTCCATATTAGGTCCCCCTCACTTCCCATGACATAGTGTAAACAACTAGTGCAGTATTTCCAAATTTCACTGTTGAGACTTTTTTTTTTTTTAAGATTTTATTTATTTGAGAGAAGGAGCGAGAGACAGAACAAGAGTATGTGCACAGAGGGAGGCAGGGGAGAAGCAGACTCCTTCAGCAGAGAGCCAGAGGCAGGGCTAAATCAGGACCCTGAGATCATGACCTGAGTTCAATGCAGATACTTAACCAACTGAACCATCCAGGCACCCTTTTTGACTATCTTTTTATTTGTTCTCATCTCTTACTCTCATAAAATCTTCTATCAGCATTGTATGTTAAATGATTGTTAAGTTGATTTGTTAACCATTCAAGTCATCACGTACCATATTCTTTGGTTATTAATCAATTTCCATATTTATACCACAAATCATCATGGAGATATATAAAGAGAGATATGTTTAATAGGTCATAAATTATAAATATGTATAAATATAAATATATTTTTTTAATTTAAGTTTTTTTATTTAAACATATAATGTAACCCCACCATGCTCTCCCAACCCCTCTCCCACCCCCCTCAGTTTGTTTTATGACATTAAGAGTCTCTTTTTGTTTGTCTCCCTCCAGATCCCATCTTGTTTCATTTTTTCTTTTCCTACCTCCTTAACCCCCACCCCCGTTGCATCTCCACTTCCTCATATCAGGGAGATCATGAGATAGTTGTCTTTCTCCAGATGACTTATTTCGCTAAGCATAATACGTTCTAGTTCCATCCATGTCGTCGCAAATGGTAACATTTCATTTCTTTTGATGGCTGCATAGTATTCCATTGTGTGTATATATATATATATATACACCACATCTTCTTTATCCATTCATCTGTTGATGGACATCTAGGTTCTTTCCATAACTTGGCTATTGTGGACATTGCTGCTATAAATATTCGGGTACATGTGCCCCTCCGGATCACTACGTTTGTATCTTTAGAGTAAATACCCAGTAGTGCAATTGCTGGGTCATAAGGTAGCTCTATTTTCAATTTTTTGAGGAACTTCCATGCTGTTTTCCAGAGTGGTTGCACCAGCTTGCATTCCCACCAACA
>ML093173.1:63248-93276 GCA_003697995.1 Taxidea taxus jeffersonii
AAATCTTTTGTGGGCATTTAAAACTATTTGTAACAGAATATAATTGATTTAACCATGTAAATAGATTTAAGGATAAAATAATTTTATGTAAAGTAGAAAAATAATATATAATATAAATAAACATACTACATACATATAAATTGTACATATTTAAAATGGAGATGATATTTTGTTAGTTTTTAAAATTAACTCTGTATTCGTAGGTTAATGTGTTTGTGTATTCTTCCTTGTGGTTTGAAATAACTCCAAGCTTACAGAATAGTGAAAATTATAAAAGGAATTTTTTAATATTTTAGTTTATTTGAGAAAGTGAGATGGGAATGATCACAGAGGAAGAGGCAGAGAAAGAAGCCAACTTGCTGCTGAGCAGGGAACCCAATGCAGGGCTGAATCCCAGGACCCTGACATCATGACCTGAACCAAAGGCAGACGCGTAATTGACTGAACCACTCAGATGTCCCTAAAAGTAACTTTTTATTTTCCTTAACAATTTGGGAATAATTGCTGACCTATGGCCATCTAAAATAATGAAAAATAACTGTTAAATAAATTACTATCAAATACTTAAACTTCATCAAGTTTTGCTGACTGTCCCAATAAAGTCCTTTAGGCAAAAAGGATTCGATCAAGGATAGCATGTTGAATTAATTTTTTATGTCTCATTAGTTTCAGATTACTCAAAAAATTAGTGAATATGTCCCTTTATGCATATAAAATATACTTGAGTTATTATTTATAGGAATGAATATTAGGTTCTAGGAACTGAAATACAGATTAACAAAGCAGCAAGGACACATTATCACAAATGCATATGTTGAAATAAAATTGTTTAAGTATTCATTGATATTAGAATTAATATTCAGAATAGTATGAAATAACTGGATAAGGGAAAAATGAAATAAAGAATCATTTTTAACAATAAAAATACAAAGAAAAATACTTAAGTAGTATTCATCTAATTTTCAAAAATTCATGATACTAATTTTGAAAATTGATTTAGATTTATAAAAAATAATGATATCTAATAAAATGCAAAACTGCTCCCTCAAATGTTCACAGTGAATCTCAGGAATATGAGAATGCTATCTAAGAAACAGTAATTTTCCAGTGATTTTGGAGGATTTTTACTGCTTCAAATGACTGATTGTTATATAAGCAATTTTTTAGAACATGTGAAATTTAAGTCATTGCTATCATTTTCATCTGACATTTTTTTTTTACTGTAGAGAAATAACCTTAATGTACTTTCCATTACCTATGGATGAATCATGAATCTAAATGTTAGATAAGTGAATGTAGCAAAAACTGGAAGTTATTTTGAATCTCCAGGATTTCTCATTTGTACAGTCTACTATTGGCAGAGCTAAGCAAAACCATCCTTTTCTTAGAAACATTATAGTTTCTGTACTAAAATATATTTGATGACCTAATGCAGAAAGGTTCATGTATTTTAACTGTATGACAAAGTTTTTGAACAAAACCTCAACCAAATCAGTTAATGAACTTAGTTTTATTTAGGAAATTAAGCTAAAGTTTATCTTCTAATATTTTCCAGATCTTAATTACCATTTTAAAGTGTCAACTCTTTAGGATTTAGACAATTTTTAATATATGGCATATAGCACTTTATTCCCAAATTCTAGTAGGATTATTTTGTTTATAAAATGAAAGGTAAGTTTATTAAATTCTTATATATCAGGTATAGTATTGGCCTTTTTCTGTATTGGCTTCTTTATTAAAAAATGTAGTCTGGGGGATGCCTCGGTGGCTCAGTCAGTTGGGCATCTGCCTTGGGCTCAGGTCATGATCCCAGGGTCCTGGGAGTGAGCCCCACATTGGGCTCCCTGCTCAACAGGGAGTCTGCATTTCCCTCTGCCTGCTGCTCCTCCTTCTTGTGCTCTCTCTCTTGCTCTCTCTCTCTCTGACAGATAGATAAAATCTTAAGAAAAAAAAAAGTCTGTTTCTTTTGATGGCTGCATAGTATTCCATCGTATATATATATACCACATCTTCTTTATCCATTCATCTGTTGATGGACATCTAGGTTCTTTCCATAACTTGGCTATTGTGGACATTGCTGCTGTAAACATTCGGGTACACGTGCCCCTTTGGATCACTACGTTTGTATCTTTAGGATAAATACCCAGTAGTGCAATTGCTGGGTCATAAGGTAGCTCTATTTTCAATTTTTTAAGGAACCTCCATGCTGTTTTCCAGAGTGGTTGCACCAGCTTGCATTCCCACCAACAGTGTAGGAGGGTTCCCCTTTCTCCACATCCTCGCCAGCATCTGTCATTTCCTGACTTGTTCATATGAGGAAGTGGAGATGCAATGGGGGTGGGAGTTAAGGTGGTAGGAAAAGTAAAAATGAAAGAAGATGGGATCGGGAGGGAGAAAAACCAAAAGAGACTCTTAATGTCATAAAACAAACTGAGGGGGGTGGGGGGAAGAGGGGTTGGGTGAGGGTGGTGGGGTTATATCATATGTTTAAATAAAGCTTAAATAAAGTAAAAAAAAAAGTCTGTTAAAAGATAAACTGTGGCATATTAAAAAATTTAAGAATTTATTTGAATAAAAAACACTCTAATTGAGCAGTGGTTCCAAATGTGAAGTTTCAGGTTGGGAGAGCTCCTTCAACAGAAGTTAAGGGGAAGACCTATAGAGAGAAAATACCAAAGCTAAGAAAGACATTTTTGATTGATTATAGCTTAAAGTCAATTTTGTTATTTGTGATTCATTGTCGTCAGTGTTTTATTTCATAACCTAGATGCATATAAGACCTGAGGCATATAGACTTAAGATTTGGTTTGCTTACATAGGCTACCATGACGCACCTTAGTCTAACTAGTCTCCTGGTTTAATTAATTAACAAGTCTAATATTTTAGTCCCCTTAGCATTCAACATTCAGTGTAATAAATTAGGGGTCTAAGAGTTATTCATTTAGAGAACTTCAATTTTGGAGGGTTTTGACAACTATCCATATAGCAACCTGAAATTCATGCTAATTCTTCTTCCCTATTCAAAATGAGTAAAACCAGACAAATATTTTTGTTTGTTTGTTTCCATATGATGATATACCAGGGTTTAAATGATTGGTTTTTCCTGAAATATGAAGAATAAGAAATGACTTGTAGATTAAATACTTGTTCCTAATGGATAAAAGAAGTGGTATAAGAGCTAAAAATCAAAGAATGCAGCTATTTGACTAAAATTTGTTTGTAAAATAGGTTTACCAACACAATTATTCATTTGCTATATCCCAAAATACAATAAAAAAGACTGAATGTTAATATCAATATTATTGCTAACAATATTGTTATAGTTCTTTCTCATGGTATACACCACAAGAAATACACAACCAAGTTACTGCATTTTGAAATCATGATACTTTCTCTCCCTTGATTATGTCACCAACTAAACACAGATTTTTTTTGATATTTCATTTTTAGAGATTATTTTGATATTTAACTTGTATAGTTTTAAAAATTTACATGATTCTAAAGTCCAGTCTACATAACAATATTTCTATGAATTTCTTCCTTTGTACACTTACCAGCATTTCTTTGGGACAGAGAACTAGAGGTAACGTTTGTAGATCACATGATGTAATGCATATAATTGGAGGCAGATATTGCATAATCTCCCTCCATAGATTTGTAACACTTTTCATTCTGATCAGTAATGTATAACATGTCCTAATCCCCAAAGACCTTGTCAGTAGACTATAGTTTCACATAATTGTGTTGATAGAGGGAAAAAAAAGGTAACTTGTATCTTACTGCTTTTGGCTGATATAACAGAGTACAATAGACTGGGTGGCTTAAACAAAATAACAACAAAAGTTCTCTCATAGTTCCAGAGACTGAGAAATCTACAGTCAAGTTACCAGGCTGTCGGGTTGCTCATGAGAGTCTCATTCCTTTGCAGAGGGATGCCTTCTTAACTGTATCATCAACTCATGGAAAGAGGAATATCTTTCTCACCCTCTTTTTTATAAAGGCATTAATCCCATCAAGAAGACCCACTCTTTGACCTAATCTAAACCTAATTACCTCCCAAAGGCCCACCTACTAATCCCATCTCATCAAGGATTATATTTCAATATATGGATTTTGGGGGGACATGAATAGGCAGTCTACAACTTTCTGTGTAGTTTTAATTTACAATGTTCTTATTATGAGAGGGAATGAACATTTTCCATAGGGCTTATTGATATTTCTTTTGTCCTATGAATTACCTAGGCTGATTTTATATCATTTTGTTGGTCTTCCCCCCTTTATTTTTTAAAATGTTTATATATTTATGGGTATTAACCCTTTGTGTAATAAGTTGAAATTATTTTTTCAGTTTGTCATTTGCCATTTACTTAAGGTATTTTTTTGCCACATATTTTATTACTATTTAAACCAACATAAAAATAAAATGGCTTGGAGTGCCAGGTTGGCAAGGCAGTTGGGCAACTGACTCTTGGTTTCTGCTCAGGTCTCAAAGTCACTGGATCAGGGCAGCATGGAGCTCAACACTCAGTGAGGGATCTGTTTAAAAGACTCTCCCTTGGCCCCTTCCCCCACCCAAGCAAAAATAAATAAATCTTTAAAAAAAAATGGCTTAATCCTCACCATGTAAACCACAAAATTACTGCATTTTGTAATTTTGTTTCTGTGGTTCTCAATATGAACAGAAAGGTTTTAAGTCTATGGTCAGGTAATAACTATCCAATTCCACTTGTAAAAGCCTCATTGCATAATAAAATTTCTCACTGGTACCCGTGGGAAATTAAGTTAGCAGATACTGTTCAAAAGTAGGCATAGGTTGGATTGTTCAGATGAAAGTCTTTGCCCAAAAGTCTTTCTCAAGTATTTGTTAAGACTAGTATTTGTTAAGACTCTCACACTCACCTAGGAGAGGAGACGACATGTAACCGAAAGAACAGTAGGGTAGTATAAGGCAATCATTTTTTTTTTTTTTTTTGAAAGATTTTATTTATTTATTTGCCAGAGAGAGCGGGAGTGAGCACAGGCAGACAGAGTTGTAGGCAGAGGCAGAGGGAGAAGCAGGCTCCCTGCTGAGCAAGGAGCCCGATGTGGAACTTGATCCCAGGACGCTGGGATCATGACCTGAGCCGAAGGCAGCCGCTTAACCAACTGAGCCACCCAGGCATCCCAGTCACTTTTTTTTTTAAAGCTTATTTTTTAGTACTATAAAAGAAAAGATGACACTTGACATTTATTTCAGTGCTTTCAGAATCACATAATGTCCTCTTTATCATCTGAAATTTAAATGGGACTTTGTGTGTGTGTGTATGTGTGTGTGTGTGTGTGTATAGCAACATTTTTTTAAATTTAATTTTATTTAAACATATAATGTAACCCCACCACCCTCTCCCAACACCCCTCCCCCCCACACCCCTCAGTTTGTTTTATGACATTAAGAGTCTCTTTTGGTTTGTCTCCCTCCCGATCCCATCTTATTTAATTTATTCTTTTCCTACCCCCTTAACTCCCACCCCCATTGCATCTCCACTTCCTCATATCAGGGAGATCATATGATAGTTGTCTTTCTCCTATTGACTTTTAAAGTGAATGTGCTTCTAACAAAGCATGACAGGTGTCATACTAGTGAGTTCTATGATGTTTCTTGATGATTTCACAGAGTCAAAGATAACAGCTTTAAGTTCAAGGATATGCACCAACATTCCATGCTTTAAAATACTTTTATCAAAAATATAAAAATGAATAAAAATAAAATACTTTTATCTTTATTATTTTTCAACTAATTGTAAAATTTGGCATTTTTGAATTGACACATTTTGAACATGAATTTGATACAAAATCTGTATAATAGTAGCACGAGAAATGGTTGAGTTTTTATTGAGTTCTAGTCACTATGTTAAGCTTATTAAGCTTAGTGCTTAATTTCACCTTTACAGAAATAATGTGTCATAAAATTGTCAGTATTACAGAACTAATGAATGACCATTTGAAAATGAACCACAGGTGTCCCTAAGAGTCATGCTGTGGAGTTTCATTTGTTTCTATTTTATTTGGAAAGGTAAATGATTAGTTTAATAATGAAGCAGTGCATACTACCCTGATAATGAATCAATAATATCTCTTCTTAATTTCATCACAATCTGACTCAGTAGAGTGTTCTACACCAGGTGTAATAACAAAAAAAAAAAAAAAAAAGAAAGACAGTGGTTTGACAGATGTGGACTGACAAGAACTGAGAACCTTTCCTTGCTTCTGAAAAAGGCCAGGTGTCAGGGGGCCTGCCCCAGTTACAGGTAATAAGAAAAATTTGAGTCAGGGATATTGAACTTGTCACACAACAGAGGGAAAAAAAAAACAAACCCTGAAAATTGACTGAAGCATTATGACATATTCTCCAGAAGAAATTATTTCATACTATATAAATACATATTTCTATGGAAACATTTTATAAGTGAATTCCTAACTAGGTGAATTCATATTGATATAATAACTATGTTTGTATTACATAAATATTAATAAATGTGTATTTTCATCAATCAGAAGAATGTAATTCAGATTTATAAGGGAATGTTTTTATAGTTTGGGGGGAATACAAGCCAGCCTTTCAGAACATGGATAAACTATGAAATCAATCATTGCATGAAATGCTATTCTTCAGACATGAAAATCAGGGTGTATGAAAACCAGAAGGGCATCAATTATGGAACTAAAGTGCTGTTTCAGCGAAAAATGTACAATGAAATTCTTGCTGAGTCCATATTTTAAAAGAACTAAAGAACATAATGGATTTTGACCACAAGAAAAGTCAACATCTGAGTTATAATACTGTGGTGGCAACTTTGAAGCAAGATAAGCAAGGACATTGACTGATACTCAAACTGATAAGGGCAAAAATATTCCTGTCTTTTTTTCCCCCCTCAAATTCTCAAATTGTGACATTACCTCTGGCTCAGAATATACCATCTGCGAATGTTATTGAATAAATTGTTGTCTCAACTGGACATACCTTTCACCAAGGGGTATGGTGAATTAAAGGAGAGAATATAGCTATGAAACCAAAAGAACAAGTTCAAGGCAGATATGATTTACCTACTTCAGAGCAGTCAAAAATGTTATTATATTTTTAAGCTTCTTCATCAAAATAATACTTACCTTGCATTCCTCTGAGGACTGAATGGAAACACCTCAAGAGAATACATAATTACAAAAATAGCAGTTCCTTTTTGAGCCATCAAAAAAAAAAAAAACCCAAAAAACAAAAAACAACAACAAAAAACTATTCCTATTTTCAGGTATGGAAGTTAAAGATTTTATTTATTTATCTGACAGAGAGAAAGAGAGGTCAAAAGTAGGCAGAGAGGCAGGCAAAGGGGGAATGGAAAGCAGTCTCCCTAATGAGAAGAGAGCCAGATGTGGGGCTTGATGCCAGGACCCTGAGATCATGATTTGAGCCAAAGGCATAGGCTTAACCCACTGAGCCACCCAGGCACCCCTGAAGTCAGAGCTTCTTTTGGCCTCTTTAATATCGCTGGTCTTTTTCCCTATTTGTCATGCTCTTTTATGTTTTATTTTTCCTGGGGGGAAAAAAGATGTGTTAATCTGAAATATTCTGTTTCCACTTCATTGACCTTAAATTGCTATAGGAAGTCTTTTAAGTTAAATATAAAGACCATTTTTTTACTTTATTAGAATGAGTAAAATATCTTGAATAACATATTACTTGTGACATTACTGAAATTATCAAATTCTTTACCATATCAATGATGTGACTTTTAAAAATATGGACAATTTATTGTTAGTTTAGATTGGTACCACGGTCAGAATGTTGATGTTCTGCACACGATTCAGGTTGAAATCCTAGCCCCCAAAGGTGACAGCATTAGTGGATGGGGTCTTTGAGAGATGATTAGACAAAGAGAGTAGAGCCCTCATGAATTTTAGTGGTCTTGTAAAAGAGATCCCATAGTTCTCCCTAGGCTTTTCCACCACATTAAGGATAAAAAAAGTCTACAGCATGGGAGAGGGCCCTCACCTGACCAGGCTCGCCCACTGATGTCAGACTTCTCAGCTCCCAGAACCTCTGAGAAACACATTTCTGTTGTTTGAAAGCTACCAGTCTGTCGTGTTTTGTTATTGCATCCTAGACAGATTAAGATAACTAGTAATTCCAATTATCCTAATGTTTGGCACTTAAGTGATAAATCTTAGAAAATGCCCTAGCTTTTTCCTTATTGCTCACTTAAAAAAAATAAGGGGTGTCTGGGTGGCTCAGTCTTTTAAGTGTCTGACTTGGCTAAGATCATAAATTCAGGTTCCTTGGATCCAGCCTCTGGGGTTGGGTTCCCCTTCAGCAGGAAGTCTGCTTCTCCCTTTACCCTCTTCCTCCATCTCTCCTCCCTGCTCCTATGCACTCTCTCTCTTTCTTTCTCTCCAATAAATAAAATCTTAAAAACCTAAACAAAAACATAGTAAAAGAAAAAAGCCTTGAAATTGCCAGTGTGATTTGGCTATTTAACATTACCTTACTTGGATCCACATCTTTAATTGAATAAAAAGCCACTGCATAATTTTAGCTTCTGTTCTTCTGCTAAATAACAAATGTATTGTTCTTCAAGGAATTTATAATTGGATAAATACATCTCTTCAGTTAACACAATAGTTTTTCCCTGTCTTATGAATTAACAACCATTCAAAACAGAATAATGGAAGATTCTTATTACAAAATGCACTGTCATTTTGGATTTTTGCTTAAAACGGAGTAAGATATATAGTTTTCTCATTTTTAATCACTCTAGTACCAGTAAACATTAATAAAGACTAGAACTTTCACCTATTTACATTTCTAACTATCTAATATCTCATTTCTGCTGAGGACTATATTGTCTTATAACTTATGGGCTACTCTTACAGAATTCCGTTTTCAGAACTTCATTGATTTGCATATATTTCCACAACTTGAATAATTTATCATAATCTATACTTCTGTGCCTTTTTTGCTACTTGTACATAATATCAAATGTTGAATTCAGCATTTCTACATAAATAATAATTCTTGTCTAAGAATAGTATTACAAAAAATAGTATTACAATTTATATTCATGTGAATTATCTACAATCTGTGATGGGTTCCATGATGAATACAAATTAAATAATTTTGTCTTCATGATTTACTAGGCTTTCTCTCATCTAGACAGTGATATTACGCACTTTGGTTATGGCAATAGCAATAGTTCTTAAAATGACAATGTTCCCTTCTCAGTTCTTTTAGCTGCAATTAATTTGTCCATTCATTTGTTTCCCACTGTCACTTCCCAGAAAGGAAAATCTTTCAATCTTAATTTTAAAATGTAGGTCTTCATTAAATGGTGACCTTAAATGTTAACACTGCGAATAACAGAATTCTGAAACTCAAAATTGCTTATGCTGCTAGAACAGTTTTTTTTTTTCTTATAGGAGAAATCCACAATCACAGTGAGTTCCAGGTATGTAGCAGCATAGTTTCTTCTTTTCTTTCATAGGTATACCCTTCATCCAAATTGTCCATGCCTCAGAAGCTCTGAATGACATTTCTCAAAAACCACCACCATAAAACCACTTACATCTGTCAGTGATTCTTTTTGGAACCTTAAACTGTTAAACATTTCAGACATATCCATCTCTCTATTTGATAGAAATATCAGATATTGATTGAGGGAAGAAGCTAGCCAGATGCGGTTTTTGTCCTCTTTTTTAAAAGAAAGTGGGATATTTTGCTTTTAAGATTTATTTGAAGATAGTAGTGGTGTATCAATGATTCTACCAATTCCTAAGAAGTTTTTATTTCTACCACTTTGTGACCTCTTATGTTGCTAAATAGAGGTTGATTAATAACTTTGATTAATTTTCTGTGGTAATTTTACATAACCTCTTAAGATTGTATTGTAAGATACAATGTTTTTTCTATTATAATTTTTCCTATTACAAAGTACTAAACATACAGCTATGTGGCTGGATCTTAATTTATTATGTTAGTATTCTATGGATTAATATTAAAAAAAATTCAATATTATTAGAAACCATGATCTAATTAATCTTTGCTTATGTGTGTAAGATTCTGTTCTACAAGTTCTAGGAAGTAAAACTACTGAGTCAAAGGGTAACTTTATAAAAAATCTTAATGGATCTGCCCACTTCTCAATGTAAATCACATTAGTTACATGTTAATGAATAATCATGAGATGGCCTCATTCCCCCATAATTTTATGAATGAAATCTGCTGTGGCTGTGGACATTTGTCCATGTGATAAGTGGGAAAAATGTCATAGGAGAATATTAAGTTACATTTTTCTATTATATGCTATTTTTCATAGCTTTTAAGTCATTTCAGTGTCTTTTCTATCTGTTCATATTCTCCACTCATCTTTCTACTGTTTTTTTAATTAATTTCTAATAGTAGGGTTTTGCCCTTTTCCAAATATGTGAATTGTGAATCTTAATTTATAGTTTTTAGTAGTACATAAAAATCTAAAAAATTAAATATATCACATATTATACACACTTCTCTTTTTTTGCAATCAAATATTTTTATGGAATTAATATTTTAATGGAATTTTTATGGAATTAATATTTTAATGGAATATTAATTAAACAGAAAATGCATTTTTTATAGTTTCTATAATTAGAAAGATTTTTTCCCCAGATATAAAGAGATAGTCATTATTTACATTTTGTTTAAACATAATTCATCTTGAATTAATCATGGAATTTGGTATGAATAATCTACTTTTTCTGAGGGTCTTCCCAATTGACATAATTGATTGAATAATTTAGATGTTACACAGTGGTTTGGGATGTAACCTTTATCAATACTGAATTACCACCTATATTTGGTTCTGTGTCTAGATTTCTGTTTAATTACAGTACCACAGTGTTTTAGAACTTGAAATTAAACTTCACTAGCTTTGTATATATTCCTGTTAATTTTAGTTAATCCTGTAGGTCTTATTTTTAAGGCCTTTCCTGATTATTATTGATTTTTGTTTTCCCCACAAAAAGTTAGATAAACTGTGTGTAGTTCAAGACAGAAAACAAAAGCCTATTGGTATGGCATTAAAACTAAAATTTAAATGAGAGAAACTGGTATCTTTATGAAACTGAAAACGGTATACATCTTCCTTTGCCTGAGTTTCTCTTACCTAGAAGTATATTTTTGTTTCCTTCACACTGGTCTTAATTTTTTTTTTTTTTAATTAGCAGTTAGTGTAGCCTAACAACTGAAAGCATGTGATCAGAGCCAGAATGTCCCCTTCAAGTCTTTTTTCATTCATATTCCAGTTTTATAATATTGGACTCTGCTCTTTGCTCCTCTGAGAGGATTAGCACTAAGAATAAACATATAACCATAGGGAGGAAGAGAGATAGAGGGCCTTCACACCTCTACCTGCTTCCCTACTTACTCTCTAGGATATGGCCTCTGGATTTGTTTTACTCAACAGTTCTCCAATTCCTTTAATTATATATTTTGTTTGTTTGGTTGGTTTTCTAGCTTTTCCAATTGTGATTGTTGGGACTTGTTGCAAGCTACTCCGTAAGAACTAAGCTCTATTTCCTTTAAATATATTTTTAATGTAGACTGACTTACAGTGACAACATATACTGAAAATTATTAGCATGCCCAGCAGTAACAATTGTGGGATAGTCTTGTTCATCTTTTCTTTTAGTGGAATTTCAACAGAAGACCTCTGTAGTACCCAATATTAGCTTTGATAGAAATAACGTCAAATTAATACACCTTTCACAAAATTTCTATGAAATAAACTGAGAGCGTGCTATTAACATGAAAGACTTTGTAAGGAATTAAATAAAAGATGACTTTTTTTTTATTTTTCAGAGATGATTGGGGGGGGTGTCTTTCCTTATATTAATGTGTATACATTATACTTTAATTAGATTAAAGTATAAAGATTAGATAAAGTATAAAGATTTAATTAGATAAAGATTAGATAAAATAGATTTATGTTCTAACCTAAGCAAATAAGGAAAACTTTCATCCTTAATGTTCATCTAATAAAACTAAAAAAAAAAAAAACTCACAAATGTGAGCAAATTTAATTCTAGATCTCATACTTCATTTGCATATCTGTAAAATTAAAAGTAAAATTTCACTGAGAAGCATTCTAATAGGAGGACTCGATTCAATAGTATAATACTGAAAATTGAAATAAGGTCCCATCTACTGAGGAGAAGACATTTCTAGTCTAACTTAATCAAAATCATTTCGAGATCTCAAGGAAATTCTCAGAAGAAACTTGGCAGAACAGTATATGCTTTTATGAAAGATTAACCTTAAAATCTTTGCTTGCTAAGATAATGAAAAATATTATATGGAGTAATTGAATTTCTTATTGATCATAAGATCAGATTTTAGCAAAATTTTCTCATCATAAAGGCAAAGATTCTCCCCAACAAAAAAGTTAGTAACTCTCTCATTCAATTAAGTAATCTGTTTTGGAGTTTGGATACAATGGCTATTTAAATCTGGGAAAAATGAAAATGTTTACCATTGATTCCCTGGTTACAAAGTAGGCTAAAATTTAGACATCAAAGTTAAATTTGTACTCATCAGTGTGATCTCTCTGGGAGACTGTATATCTGTTCCATTGGTAGTAGAACACAAAGTAGATTTGAAATTCCCTACTTGGGGGAAAAAAATCTTCCAAAATTATGTATAAAGTGTCTGACACATTGTGGAATTCTCTTAGATTTTTTTTTCTTTTTTAATTAATGAGTTAATTTTTAAGAATATCTTCATTTTTAGAAAGATTGATCTTTGAGGTATATTTGAATTTTTGTGGGTTTTTAGTTTGTTTGCCTTTTAGCAGACAAAACTATTTTTTTTTTAGATTTTATTTATTTATTTGACAGAGAGAGACACAGTAGGGGAGAGAATACAAGCAGGAAGATTGGGAGAGGGAGAACCAGGCTCTCTGCTGAGCAGGGAGCCCAATGTGGGGCTTGATTCCAGGATTGATCATGACCTGAGCGGAAGGCAAATGCTAACAACTGAGCCACACAGGCACCTCCAGACAAAACCAATTTAAAAACAAATTCAACGAACTATGTAAATTACTATGATATTTGGAACTTTGGTCAAAATGATATAGGCTTATAAAATTAAAATTTATTGTCTTGGTTACCTAAAAATGAGTTTTAGCCAGATTATTTATCATGAGTTATTGGTGAATTTACTAAGAAAATACTTACAGTATTTCATTAAGCACTTTTTAAATGTCTAACTAAAATATATTTACTTTCATATGAAATCTGAATTTTGAAAAATATAGAAGAAATGATTGCTCATATCTCTTTTTAATTATGGCTTATAAAAAAATGAGTGGCCGTTTATTAAGAATTATAGACTTTAGGGCCACCTGGGTGGCTCGGTCTTTAAGTGTCTGCCTTCAGCTCAGGTCAATGGGATCGAGCCCCACGTCGGTCTCCCTGCTCAGTGGGAAGCCTGCTTCTCCTTCTCCCACTCTCCCTGCTTGTATTCCCTCTCTGGCTGTATCTCTCTGTCAAATAAATAAATAAAATATTTATTAAAAAAGAATTATACACTTTATATATCACTGTAGTGTCATTTCCTTCTACTGACAGTAAAGATGTTGGGTTAGTTTACTTTCTATTCAGTACATTGAAATGTATTAAAAAAGAGGTCATTCTCATTATTGGAAGAAAGAATTACACCCAGTGATGGAGATTTCTTATAGGACCTATTTCTTTTTAAGAGTAAGTTCTCTCCTTACCTCTCTACAAACAAACAAACAAACAAAAAACACAAGAAATGATAAGAAGAGAGTACTGTCTTTGTAGCATGTACTGCGATGAATTTAATAACTATCCATGGACAAAGACCTGCATTCCTAGAACTAACTTCTTTTTCTCTCACAAAGTTCCCTGGCCTTTAACTGTAAAGTTGATTTGTTTATCCAACATTCCCCAGAGTCTCAGCTCTTAATGTGGAACCTGAGAAAGGTCGAGATGAGGTGAATGTTTCAATATAACAGGAGAGTTTAGTTCTCCAAAATTAGATAAATGGAGGAATAACATGTTACAGGAGTGTCAGATTCCTCTGATTCCTTACACAGAATTCCTCAAGTTTAGAGGATCTCTGAGGATCTCTGATGGGAGCAAATAAGGACTTAGGTCTTCTAGACCACAGTAATTGTTTAGTGACTTGGCATGGAGGTCATAGCTGTCATGGGCAAAAGAACCACCAATTTCAAGTAGATCATAAAGAGTAGTGACATTTTAAGTTTTCCCTGGAGATATTTACCACTGGGGATGAAATTGAAAAGAGAAGTTAAGAGATTTAATTTTCTTAAAACTGATTTTGTATAGTAAACAAACAAAAATATGTTTTAGGTTGTTTTTTGGGGCGGTGATAGGGACTTTGAGGAGACTAAAATCTAATCAAGCCGCATTTCAATAAAGCTACTGTTGGGCAATGTCTTGAAATTGTCCACAGTAAAATGGAGGTCAAAGTTCTTTACCCAGTTCCCTTGGTTTCTTTATTCTTTTATTTACTCCCTCCTCTCTCCTCCTCTCCCTTTCCTTTCTTTTTCCTCTTCTTGTCAAAGATGGATGACACATCCTATGTCATAATGAATGAGTTTATATATCCTATAAATCCTAGCAGGTAGCCATTGATTAAATCAAATTTGTTTTATAAATATAACAAAATGTAACATTATTTTATGCTTAATTGTACTGAAGAAATCCATATGGGCAGATGCCTAAATTGAATTCATCTATTTGTTTAAATTTTTAAAGTTTTAGAAACAAACCCCATAAAAGATTTTTTTGATATCCTAGTCACTAGATTAAAAAAAAATCTAAACTTTTTAAAAATATATTTATTTATTTTAGAGAGAGAGAGAGGTTGAAAATGCATGTGAGTTGGGGGTTGGAGCAGGAGAGAGAGAGAAGCAAACTCCCTGCTGAGCATAGCCCTGACATGGAGCTAAATCCCAGGACCCTGAGATCATGACCTGGGCCAAAATCAAGAGTTGGTCACTTAAATGACTGATCCACTGAGGGGCCCCATAACCTTTTCAGTATCTAATCTGTACAATTCAGTGAAAAGTTTAAAACAAAGGTACATAGAAAAACAAGGTCAGGTTGTGGGTGATTAAAAAAAAAAATCAACTGGGACGCCTGGGTGGCTCAGTTGGTTAAGCAGCTGCTTTCGGCTCAGGTCATGATCCCAGCGTCCTAGGATCCAGTCTCACATCGGGCTCCTTGCTTGGCAGGGAGCCTGCTTCTCCCTCTGCCTCTGCCTGCCACTCTGTCTGCCTGTGCTTGCTCTCTCTCTCTCTAACAAATAAATAAATAAAATCTTTAAAAATAGTCAACTAAGAATTCAATCGATATTCCATTCTTCTAGCCATTAGCCTACTTACTCATAAAGCTGAAATTTCAAAGGCTCTGAAAACTCTCCTATGTTTGTATAAATTTTTGTAAACAATCAAGTTAATAATGGAGATGATATGTTTCATTTCAGAAAGAATTTGCACTTGACTTTGATTCTGTTTTCAAATCTTCTTCAGTGTACTTTTCAAGTGCAGTGAGGAAATGCATTTGAGTCTAAAACACCCAGGTGAAAATTGAATTAGGGTTTTTATATTCAATTGTAGCTCACTTACACTCAAAGGTAAGCTAACATTCTGAATTACTTTGTGCCTCAGGTTTTGGGAGAGCAAATCCTTTCTATGCAAACATCCAGCATTTAATCCAACTAATTTACACTTAAAGTTGACCTCTTCTAATATATCAAAATTAAAGTTTATACAAACATGCTCTTTAAAGTCAGGAAGAAAAGGTAAGTATGTATCTGGACAAAATCTTATGTGAAAACCTAGAGAAATATCATTAATTTCAAGGATATAGAGTAAAACACATACTTTTTCATTATCAAACAGAGAGCATAAATTTGAATTTATTTATTTATTTATTTATTTTTAAAAGATTCTATTTATATAACAGAGAAAGAGACACAGCGTGAGAGGGAACACAAGCATCAGGGGGAGAGGGAGAAGCAGGCCTCCCGCCAAGCAGGGAGCCTGACGCAAGGCTCGATCCCGGGACCCTGGGATCATGATCCAAGCCGAAGGCAGATGCTCAACCATCTGAGCCACCCAGGTACCCCAGAAATTTAAATTTAATATTAAAATAAAATATTAGGAAATACTCTTAGCCATATCAAAGAACACTGGAGGTAAAAAATGTGGCTAGGAGACAGAAACACAAAATCTTAGGAGACATTGAAAAAATATTTCAGATTTGCTGAATACACATAAATAACATAGAGTTATAATATTTAGGTTCAGTTTTGAGAAAATGCTTACTTGGGCCTATTTATGGAGGATAAGAAAGACTATGGGAAAAGCACAAATTATAATCCTTTTAACTGAAAGCCGATGTACATGCATGTGTGTGTATGCACCCATTAATATATATTATACATACAATTATAATGTATATATAATTAATTACTTTATATATACATTTTGTTAATGCTTATTGTATATATAAACATCCAAGTGAGTCATTAACAGAAATTCTATGCATTGTTGCATTCATCTTATGTTTATTATTATACCTTTTTATTTTTGTTTTACAGGAGGTTATGGGTACCACTTTCATTGTTAGATACTCAAAACAGTAGGTTTAAAAAGCAAAACCAGGGACGCCTGGGTGGCTCAGTTGGTTAAGTGGCTGCCTTCGGCTCAGGTCATGATCCCAGCGTCCTGGGATCGAGTCCCACATCAGGCTCCTTGCTCGGCAGGGAGCCTGCTCCTCCCTCTGCCTCTGCCTGCCTCTCTGTCTGCCTGTGCTCGCTCTCTCTCTCTCTCTGACAAATAAATAAATAAAATCTTAAAAAAAAATAAAAAACAAAACCACTCCTGTCTTTCCATTAAATTAGTGTGACATCAGTAACTATCAGGCCATTGCCATTAATTATAACTTAAATTTTCCAAATATTAATTTGTTAGTAAAATCCCATAGATTTTATAAGCATTATTTGATCATACGCATTTCGTTTTATTTGGATGTATTCTATGTGGGTAACATGCCACAGGGGATTGGAAGCTCTAGAAGATGAAATGGCTGCCCACAGTTAAGTGTTTTTAGAAAATGAGGCAGGAAGGTGAGAGGTCAGCCAATTAAATTAGTACATGTCTGAACTGGAAAGCCAGATTCAGTCATAGCATTCAAAGTCCAGTTGCAAGCCAGAGGCTGAGCTTGCTTGAAGGCACTTTCTGAAGGAAATCTGAGGAAGAAACATCTCTGTCCAAATGAGCTGGAAAAAATGCTGGCTGAATATACTCTCAGTTTGACTTTTTCAAGAACAGAAAACAGCAACATTACACATAACAAACAGCACTTGTTTCGCTCATAGGAAGTAAAGGTTGGCTGGCAGCCAAAGGCAGTCTTGCTGTGAAAATAAAGAAAACCAAATACAGAATTGTAACATAGTGAGGAAAGAAAAGAGGAAGAGAAAAAAAGTGAGAAGACAAAAAGGAAAGCAAGTAGAGAAGGAAGGACAACAGAAGGGGTGGAAAATGAATGAATAGCTTAGCTGAAACTGTATAATTCTGTTGGCTTTGCATTGATTTGCACACTTTTACATGGATTTTATTAGGGACTTATGTAAGCAGAGGAAAGAACACAGGATTCACAAACTTATAAATTAGTCTTGGTTCTATTATGTAAGCGAGACCTCTGTTTCACCTTCTCTCTCTGGGTTTAAGTGTGCTTATTCATAAACAATAAATAAACCAACAGAAGGGATGATTTCAGGAAGATGAGCCATAATGGACCTTTGCAAATATGAGACCTGAGAGATGATGAATGCTTGGTCCAATTTTTGCCAGTTTGTGGTTGTTTTGTTACCAATGCACTTTATCAAAATCTAAAGGTAATATTCTTCTGTGCTTTATACTAAAGGTAATACACTAATACACTCCTGTGCTGATACAATTAGTAGTATCACTGTGATTTTATGCAATAAGTCAACAGAGAGCAAGTTACACATACTGCCCCTTGCCCCGGCCCCTCCAAAACCAAACCAAACCAAACCAAACCAAAACAAAAACAATTAACAAAAACAAAAAGCAAACAAAAAAAAACAAAAACAACAAAACAAAAACAAAAACAAAACTCTTGAAAACAGTAGAGTTTTTTTGAAGACTGTTAACTTTTTGTTTGATGTCATTATCACACACAGAATCTAGTATATAGTTATTGGTAGTCCACAAATTTCTTCTTCCTTTAAAAGTATATCAGTTACTTATTTACAACTAGGATGGTTAGGATGGTAAATATTATGTATATTTTAGTACAATAAAAAAGTACACAAAATATATATTGATTATTTTAAGAAAGAATATGTCAAGGTAAGCATTGAAGGTGAGTTATTCACTTATCTGAGTGAGGTGGAATAAGGTCATGGGACAGCATGCTAATTTTCTTCAAAATATTACTTTTATAGGTTAGGCATATTCACAAAACCTAAAACATTTCTTTGAGCAACCCCCCTGCCACAGTATTGCTGAGTGAGCTTTAAAAGTGCAGATGCCCAGAAATCAACCTCAAGGGTTCATTTCAGTTGAACAGGATTGTTCAATTCTAATGTGTAGCCAGGGTGAGAGACAGGAACTACATTTGCCATGTTTACAACAGTGTTTCTCTCATATATTGTCTGGCCAACCAAATATCTGTGGGCTAAATGAATAATCAAAAAAAACAAATGATCTCTTAGTGTATTTTACCTGTACATTTACTCTATATTAGATTCAATTTGAACCTAGAAGAGCAAAGCAGAGTCCATAAAATCAGCCAGAAAACATAAAAGTACATTAAACAAACCCAAAGTCAATTATCTCCTCTCCTCTATTACTACCCTGTCACCCTTATCCTGAGACTGCAAATATTAATTTTTACATAATCTTTCAACCATTCTCTATTAGCACACAAATACACAAAATTAAATATATGTACAACTTTTTTTTTTCATTTTGCTACTCTGTTCTCCAACCAGAAAAGAAGAAAATATTCACAATACTCTACATTTTTCTTCACTTAAAAGCTTTTCTCAAAATCACACCATAGAGGACTCGTTCCTTCTATAGGGTAGGAAACAGTATTCTACTATCTATTTCTTAGCCCTTCTAATCATACTCTGTCATTCACTTTGCTTCCTTTTTCTCTTGCATACACTCCAATAATACTTTGGCTCCCACCATAACAGAGAAGCTAATGACAGATTGTCAACTGCATCATTCTCAAATTATGTGTACCGTTTGACCGAGTCTTCATCCTTTATGTGGTGTTTTTGTTTGTTTTTCACTTGGCCTCTAGGCTAACTTACATCCCTTGGTTTCCTACTTAACTCTCTCAATGACTTGTGGATAGTTCTTCATCCACAGCTGTAAGTTTTAAACTGAGTTCCAAAGACTTTTCTCTTTTATATACATCCATTCTCGTATTTCATCTAGTCCCAGGTTTTTTCAGACCAGCTAGATTATAATAGCTCCAATTTTTTTTTTTCTTCTGGACTGAGACTCTCCTCTATAAATTTATAGACCCATTTAGCTAGGTAGTCTGCTGATATCTCCAATTTTGCATTTAATAATCATCTCTTACTTAGTGTGCCCCAAATAGAAATTTTGACTCTCTGCACAAGTTTCTCTTATTTTCTCCAGTTCAGTATATGGCAACTCTATCTTCAACTTGTTAGGCCCAAATGCCCTCGATCATCCTTGAATTTCCACTTTCACACCTTGCAACATTTTATTGGCAAATTCTTTTAGAAAGGTCTCTAAAATACAACCATGTTTTACCATTTCTTAATTAAAGACAATATCGTTTTTTACCTAAAGTATGACAATAGTACCCCAACAGTTCTCCGTGCTTCTCTCTTGGTCTCCTGAAATCTTTTCTCTTTACAATAACAAGAGTGATCTTTGAAAATATTAATCAGGTCACATTATCCTGTTTGTGCTATGATTTTTTTTAATTAAAAGACTTTATTTATTTATTTGCCAGAAACAGAGAGAGAGAGAGAGAGAGAGAGAGCACAAGCATGGGGAGAGGCAGGCAGAAAGAGAGGCAGGATCCCTGCTGAGCAAGGAGCCCAATGCAGGACTGGATCCCAGGATCCTGAGATCATGGCCTGAGCTGAAGGCAGACACTTAATCAACTGAGACACCCAGGTGTCCCTGAGCTGCCAATTGTTAAGGAGCTTCCCATTTTATCTGAAATCTCATTTTTCTTCACTCACTCAGATGCTGGCCTTATATTATGTATGACTTCTGCTCTCCCTACTCTCCCCACACAATACATAAACTATTACTCCTCAGATTTTGTTTTATACCATTTTCACTATTATTTCCTCTGTTCCAGTTCTATCTCTCTACTTATGCTTCTTTGAACTCACCAAACATTCTTGCTTTTGGGTACACTGACTCCTAACTTACCTTGAGAAATCTGTTGTAGGTATTTGCATGGCTTAATCTATCATTTCATTTAGGTCTCTACTTAAATATCACCTATCAGAGAGGTCTAACTAAAATAGTGTGATCAGAACTTGCTGCACCTTACCTAATTTCTTTCAATTACCAATATTTTCTCTGCATAAGGTGTTATATATGTTATATAAAACTTCTTTACATATTGGTGCTAAAAATAGAGTAGATTTATAAAAATAGAATAACATAGTCAATTCTCACAGAGAATATCTGTGAGAATTCTGATTTCTTTTTAATAATATTGTAGTTTTCCACATTGCATGTAGATTATTTACCATTATTTTCACCAGGGCTGTAGGAAGCTGCTTACTTCTCTTTCTTTTTTAAGGTGACTTTAAAACACATCCACAAATACTTTAATATTTGTATTTTAAAAATGTAGAAATATAATTCCCTCCCCTTGAGTGTGGACTGGCCTTAATGACTTCTAATGAATAGAATAAAGCAGAAATGTGGTATGCACCTTTACTTGGAAGTGTCATGGATATTTATGTGTGTATATATGTTTGTGTTTGTATATGACTATATATATATATACAAAAAAAATTCTTGCATCTTAATAGTTTAATATTTTTCATAAGTCTCTTCATTATTTAAAAATTAGATAATTTAGCTTAAATTTATTTTTTCTAAAATATTGTATTTTCAATATTTATACAGTTTTTTTTCTTACTCTTTATCATATGCCTACAGAAATATTTTACTACTTCATGGCTTACTTACATTGGCATTTTAATCCTGTTTAATGGCTCTTTCTATTTTGATCCCTTATAAAACTTTTCGAATAGGGTTTAATTTATTCAAATTGTTCTAATGTGAATATTTAAATATTATATTATTTAAAGAAGTTTCAATGCTCTGGAATCTCTGTGTACTTTTATAGATTTAAAGCTGTCACAAACATGAGCAAAATATTTTAGATATGCTTTTGACAGGAACTTGGTAATTACATGGTCCATTCGGCTAATGTGTTACTGAGAATGATGCATACAGGTGGGAGAAGGGACTGACTTGAAAATCATTAACAGTCCAAATATTTTCCATTGGTTTCTTTTAGAAATAGAAACATTTATTAAGTACAGCGTGCTTTATTTTATTTTATTTTTTAAGATTTTATTTATTAGAGAGAGAGCATGTGAGAGAAAGAAAGAGAAGGAACAGGGAGAGGGGCAGAGAGAGAGGGAGAAGATGACTCTCCACTGAGAAGGGAGCCTGATAGGGCTTGATCTCAGGACCTTGGGATCATAACCTGAGACAAAGGCAGCAGTTTTAACCAATTGAACCACCCAGTATGCTTTAAGTGGAAATATTGGCAAACATCCTCTAGACACTCACTTTTACTTCTAAGGACAGATCATGTAGCTACAAAAAAAAGCACTGGATAAATAAAAACAACTGGGATTTGCCATAAATGCTTGTTATTTACAAAAGATCTCTTCATTGATTAACCTTCCATTTCTTCCACTTCCTTTTTCCATTGGCGGCCACAAGCTATGCTCCTCAGAGGTTAAATAGATTCACTTGGTCTCCTTCCTGCGTACATTTTCAGAAGCGTACCAAAAAAGCCCCCTCCGGATTTGCCACCATTAAAAACATTTCAAAACCCTACTATTCATTTCTTGACCTTTTTCTGGGAAAGGATGATAATATTTAGAAGAATATAATTTTATGAAAGGATGTTTGCTCTCTCTTTGAAAAGATTTCATCTTTATGCTAGATAGGTATTTGGGGAAAGTAATACATTTTTCCCTTTAGGTCTTTATGTCCTGAATTTTTTCTGGGAATCCTGTTTTACATGATAGATTAAATGTCTTAAACTCAACTTGGCTTTTACAACTCAATATGAACTTTGTGTTTACCACTTACATATCACTAACATTTGATAGCTATATCAATCTTTTATACATAAGTACATATTCTATTTAGTTAATGGTTTTTAATACATCTGTCTTACATAATTTCATAACATATTCAGGTCACTTAAACTATTTTATTTATATAATTAATTTCACAAAATTATGTACCCTTTCCCTACCCTATTACCACCACCATTAGTTTTAAAGTCATTAAAAATGAGAAATGAGATGTTTGGGGAAATAAAAATGCCAAAGCCTCTGCCACTTTTTTAGTCCATGCTACTGAGTGAGGAAAAGCCAAACTTCTTTGATCGATTTCCCATAGTTCATACTAGTAAAATTTCTCAGGAGTTCAAACAGTTAAAAGTTAAAAGTCACAACATGTAAACTTTTATTTCATCTCTCTTTTTGTATCTCTTGCTCTTTTAGAGTTGGAAATGAGAGGGGTGACTGAGTAGCATCAACTCTTGATTTTGACCCATGTCATGGTCTCAGGGTCCTGAGATCAAGCCCCACGTTGGGCTCCCAGCTCAGAGAGGAAGCTTGTTTCCTTCCCTCTGCCCATGCCCCTGCTCACTCTCTCTTTTCCTCTGAAACAAATAAATAAATCTTTAAGAAGTGTGAGGTAGGCCCATTTATTTTTTCATATGAGGCATAGGATCTCTTTATTTCCTCTGCTTTCTTCTGGATCTCTCATTTTCAATGAATAGTTTCCCAAGGTGCTTTTTCATGGAGCACCGGGCCACTATTCTTTCCCCTTTAAAGTTTCCTCTTTCTTTCACGTGGATGGAGAAATTAAAAAACAAAAACAAAAACAAAAACAAAAAACAGGTTTGAGGACCATTGTACTTCACTTTCTCAGTGTCACTGGACATGTACCCTGACCAGTCCCTTCACAGGTACTATGACAAATGTCCTCTTCTGTATTTTTTTTTTCTTTGTTTTTGCACCCTTTCCAGACCTGGGGTGGTATGGTTTCAAAGTAAGGCTTGGAGTAGAGACTGGGTATAATCTGGCTGTTTAAATCTAACTACTTAAAGCCAATAGATCCTGAGACATAATTCAGGATAATTGACTCAAGCTAGTTTTGAGGCTTGGAACTACAGCTTTAAGATAAATATTTTGTTTCACTTCTTTGTCGTCTTTCTCTAGCATGAATAATTTGGTTTTGTTCAGGTCCATGTAGCTCTTGTTCAAAAAGACACATAGAATGTTAATCATGATGACATATAAACACGGTCATGATATATCATTTTATGTTGTATGTGTGCACACATATAAGTGTCTAAATTGTATCTAAATGTTTAGTTGTAAGGTGTGTTATGTTAAAACAAATTAGATAACTAAAATTAAAATTTAAATTGTTTTATTTGTATGCATCTGGCATTTGATTCCTAGATATTTTAATCAGTAATGTTGTCATAACACCTATCCATCAATCAAAATTTAAAATTCTCTAAAGCTATTTGATATTAGCTATTTTAATAGCAGAACAAAATTACTATAAACACATTATCACCATTTGAAAAATTCATAAAACACCTTAAGCATATACTCTATAAAATTAAGATTCTGGAAACTCTTGTTATCCAGAACATAAGCACTGTACCAAAAACAAATGTCCCAGTAGTTTTATACTCAATATCTTGAATATCTAAGTTGAAAGCAATACCATGTTGTAATTTCTTATTTTCATTTATTCTTTATGTATTTATACATTTAAATTCAGATACTTATAATGCCACATATTCTTTATCAACTTCCTGTACTCTCCTAAAAGTTAATATTTTAGGGTATCATTTTTATTAAAATTATTAAAGTATATGTAATAAGAAAAAATCACAAATCAGAAGCATGTATGATTCAATTTTAAAAATTGAGCATACTTACATGACTAGCAACCAGATCAAGAAACAAAACAATACCATAGCTCCAGAATGCCCTCATACCTTTTCTTTTATGCCACACTTACCAAAGGTAATCATAATTTTGAGTTCCAGAACTATGGATTAGTTTTGCCTTTTTTTTTTTTTTTTTAATTTTTAAATTTATTTTAGGGAGAGAGAGAGAGTGCAAAAGGGGAAGGAGCGGGAGGGGAAAAGAATCTCAAGCAGACTCCCAGCTGAGCACAGAGCCTGAGGCAGGGCTCTAACTTACCACCAGAGATAATGACCTGAGCTGAAACCGAGAGTTGGTGGCTTAACTGACTGACCCACCCAGGTGCTCCAGTTTTGACTTTTTTTGAACACTATATGAGTAAAATCACATAAAATGTGTATTTTGCATCAGAATTCTTTTACTTAAGAATTTTTACTTATATTTATGAGAATAATCCATGTTACTGTGTTAGTGATAATAATAATTAACTTTTAATAGAATCAATTTTTTTTCATTTTTAGAGATTTTCCATCCTGTTTAGAATAAACTTACATAGTCAAATCATATTATAATCCATTTATTTTTTTAAACTTTATTTTTAATAATACACATTCAGCTCTATAATAAGTATGAAATTATTTTTGCTAGAGTGTGAGGTAGGGACAAGAATTCCTTTTGATCCCTTTTTGATCCAATTAGCCTGGCACCATATTTTGAAAAATTTATCTATCTCTTGCTGCAATGAGGTGTTATTTTTGTCATATATGAGATGACTTTTTAGATGTGTGTTTCTTTGTGAAGTGTCTCTTCTGTAATATTGATATAGTTGTTCTATTTGCTTTAATCTTATGCTGTTTGAATAACAATAGTTTTATAATAAGTCTTGATATCTGATAGGGTCTGTCTAAAAAACAATTTTTAATATTTTAACAGTTGTTTATGAAATTTGTTATATGAGATGCCTCAATGTTATGTCTAACTCCTGTACTTTAGTTCATCCACTTAAAGTATTAATATTTATCTACTCATCAATCCTTACATGATATAGACACTGTTAGCTCTATATATAGATCAGATGGTTCGCATCAGTAGCTCTTAGACTTTTTTTTCCTCTGAGTAATTCTACATACTCTTAAGGATCCTAAAAAGGTTTATGTTTTTTAATCAACTTATGCTTCATCTATTAGAAGCTAAAATTGACAAATTTTCATAATACTTTTTAGGCAATAGCTTAAAACATAAATTATGTTTAGCCAAAATATATCTTTGAAGAAAGCAAAAATAACATTAAAAAAAGTTTCATTGTTTTGACAGTTTTCAGATCTCTTTAATCTCCAGCTTAGGTTTATGGCCATACCACCCTGAAGAGGTCTGATCTCCTCTGACCTGGAAAGCTAAACAGGGTCAATCCTGGTTAATACTTGGGTGGAAGATTACTGGGGAATACTGGGTGCTATAAGCTTCAGAGAAAAAAAAGAAAATAAAAAATCTGGCTAAAAATAAGATTGATGTATTCTTCTATCCACTTCTTCATTCAATCTATTATATGTAGTTTTTGTTGAGTACATGAAAAAAAAAAAGACCTCATGATATAGATGAGGTTAAAAAGGGAGAAGGGTATTATTAGTCTTTCTAGATAGTTTTATATATCTTTCTTTGATATTATGGAAGATCTCATCAAATATTAATTTTTGAAATGTTGGTTGGTTGTAATGTTGAAGATAAAGCATATCAACTTCTATACTCCATTATTTTAAAATCCATGTTTTTATTGTACTTTCAATGAATATTATACTCATGTCGGGTGTTGTAGCCTATGCTTTGATTATTTGAAAAATATTGAATCACTAAGTTATAAATATCTTCCAATACTCAACTTATTCTGTTATTGTGTTTTTTAATAGACCAATTTTGATAATATCATCACCAACCTCATCAATAAATCTTCAAGTGTTGGGAAGCTGTCAAGTGCATAGTGGCAGATAAAAGTTTTCCAAAATTCTTATTTTTATGAGAAAACTCAAATTTTACCATTGACAACAACTAGTTTTTTCTTGTTTTACATGAAGATACAGTGCCCCATAATTCATTTTCAAGAATCTGAGAATCTGTTTGTACAGTAACCCAGTGTGAGTATTCATAGATTATCATAGATTCATAGATTAATGTTTTTGTCATTTTTCCAAGTAAAAAATGTTTTTCTTTGAAAAAAAAAAGTATTCAATTCACAAAACAAGCTATCACATAAGTGGTTTTCCTTGAGCTTTTATCATACTTTGGTGTATATGAGAAATTTCTTATTGTATACTTCCCATTTTGTCACACAAAATATTAAAAAGACATATACTCAAGGATGAGACAGTTGTCAAAGACTAAAAGATTATTAGGAGTCCCCAAGGTGTGTGGACCATACTCTGGAGCAGTAGGTATAGATGAAAGAGAGAATCCATTCTGGAAATCTGGCTCCAGAGCCTGTATTCTTCATCAATTGTTTACTGTATCTTTATTAGTCTACCTTTAAGAATTTAATTGTAGCCCCTTCATATCTCATCATTAATATGCAGATTAGGAGTTCAGTGAATAACTATTCATCTTCGACCAAAATTTCAGGAAAATCTCTTTGACTTCAGAAATAACTTAGGACAACTAGATGGTGCATTTGGTTAAGATTCTGACTCTTTATTTCAGGTTAGGTCTGATCTCAGGGTCTTGAGATTGATCTTTCTCTGGGGCTCTGTGCTCAGCACAGAACCTGCCTGAGTTTTTCTCTCCCTCTCCCTCTTCCTTTGCCCCTCCTCCCTGTGTACTTACTCTCTCCAATAAATAAATAAGTCTTTAAGACAAATAAATGGAAATATTTTTTGTATATGTCATCAAACTTTTTGGATTCTCTACTGACAAGAATTGCAAACACAGTAGATAGAAGTCAGATTGAAAAGGGAGAGTGCATTTTTCATAATAATACTTATTAACTTCAAAAATCATTTTAATCTATATAAACTAATAAATACATACAGTAAAAGTAACTATATACAAGACTGATCACCTTACTGACTCCCAATTAGGTAATACACATAATAATGGAGAGAGCCTAAATTCCTTAAAGGGAGAAGTTCAGAATTGCACTCATGCATTTGAAGAGATAATAAAGTTCAATCAAGATTACTTTTTTGAAGGGCACCTGGGTGGCTCAGTCATTGAACATCTGCCTTCAGCTCAGGTCATGGTCCCGGGTCCTGAGATCAAGCCCTGCTTCAGGTCAGCAGGCTTTGCCGGAAGCCTGCTTTCTCCTCTCCTTCTCCCCTTGCTTGTGTTCCCTCTCTCGCTGTGTCTTTCTCTGTCAAATAAATAAAGTATTTTAAAAAATTACTTTTTTGAGAGGATGTTAAGAAATTATGTTAAAGATCATACAGATCTTTAAGAAAATCAATTATCTTTAAGAAACTATTTCAAAAAGAAAAAGGGAAGATGGTGAACTTGCCCTATAGCATACAAAAATAGTATTGTTACAGGTTAGAAATAAATAGGATTACCAGTGGAAAAGGAGATGTTCAGGAAAAGACCCTTTTATATATAAACATTTATTAAAGCATAAAGATGTCACAGGAAATAATAAAAAAGTAACAGAGAATAGATTAATTTGAAAAAATAGATCCTAATTCCACATTATAGAAGAAAATAAACTTCAAATAATCTATTAAATTTAGTAAAGAATTAATTAAAATATTTAATTAAAAATAGAAGATAACCATACTGATATTTTCAAATTCTAGATTGGGGAATAACTTACTAACTTAAAATGGGTAAAATATTTTTAACTAAGAGATACAATGAAGAGATTTGAATATGAACATGTACACTTATACTCAAACTTCACAGAAATGTAAACTAAACAATTAAACACAGAGAAATATTTAAGGGAATTTTATGTGCACAGAACATGAAAATTATTTTTATAATAAATTTGCTATAACATAGTTATAAAAATTGATGTATATTACTCCATAGTCCATTGGATGAATGTGTAAATGAGGTAATATGTGATGAAGGATTAAATACAAATGGGGGAGAATAAGTGAATATGTTCTTATACCAGTAAATTGAGAAATAAAAATTAAAAATTCCATAACATTTTGTTATTAACCACTATTAATCACTATACTTAAAATAAGTTCAGTCCCTCCTATTGAGAACAGTGAATTGAGCACTTATTTATGTTATAGTTGATCATACATATTGGTATAATATTTTGGAAAGCAGTTTGAAAATTACCTTTCACAATCATCCAAATGCTTAGGGTCTCTGTCTCCATAAACAAATTACTGATAAATTTTCTAATAATTTATCATGGCTATCTAATCTACTATTTTAAAATTAGGGAATTAACTAATAAGAGGTCTCATAGAATATATTTATATTTGCCTCTTTGGTTAGGTTTATCCCTAGGTATCTTATGGTTTTGGGTGTAATTGTAAATGGGATTGACTCCTTAATTTTTCTTTCTTCTCTCTTGTTGTTGGTGTAAAGAAATGCAACTGATTTCTGTGCATTGATTTTATATCCTGACACTTTACTGAATTCCTGTACAAGCTCTAGCAGTTTTGGAGTGGAGCCTTTTGGGTTTTCCACATATAGTATCATATCATCTGCAAAGAGCGATAGTTGGACTTCTTCTTTGCCGATTTGGATGCCTTTAATTTCTTTTTGTTGTCTGATTGCTGAGGCTAGGACTTCTAGTACTAAGTTGAATAGCAGTGGTGATAGCGGACATCCCTTCCGTGTTCCTGACCTTAACGGAAAAGCTCTCAGTTTTTCTCCATTGAGAATGATAGTTGCCGTGGGTTTTTCATAGATGGCTTTGATAATATTGAGGTATGTGCCTTCTATCCCTACACTTTGAAGAGTTTTGATTAGGAAGGGATGTTGCACTACTGAATTCCTGTACAAGCTCTAGCAGTTTTGGAGTGGAGCCTTTTGGGTTTTCCACATATAGTATCATATCATCTGCAAAGAGCGATAGATTGACTTCTTCTTTGCCGATTTGGATGCCTTTAATTTCTTTTTGTTGTCTGATTGCTGAGGCTAGGACTTCTAGTACTAAGTTGAATAGCAGTGGTGATAGCGGACATCCCTTCCGTGTTCCTGACCTTAACGGAAAAGCTCTCAGTTTTTCTCCATTGAGAATGATACTTGCCGTGGGTTTTTCATAGATGGCTTTGATAATATTGAGGTATGTGCCTTCTATCCCTACACTTTGAAGAGTTTTGATTAGGAAGGGATGTTGCACTTTGTCAAATGCTTTTTCAGCATCTATTGAGAGTATCATATGGTTCTTGTTCTTTCTTTTGTTAATGTATTGTATCACATTGATTGATTTGCGGATGTTGAACCAACCCTGCTGCCCTGGAATAAATCCCACTTGGTCGTGGTGAATAATCCTTTTAATCATTTTAATAGTCCTTTTAATACTATTGGCTAGTATTTTGGTGAGAATTTTTGCATCTGTGTTCATCAAGGATATTGGTCTGTAATTCTCTTTTTTGATGGGATCCTTGTCTGGTTTGGGGATCAAGGTGATGCTGGCCTCATAAAATGAGTTTGGAAGTTTTCCTTCCATTTCTATTTTTTGGAACAGTTTCAGGAGAATAGGAATTAATTCTTCTTTAAATGTTTGGTAGAATTCCCCTGGGAAGCCATCTGGCCCTGGGCTTTTGTTTGTTTGGAGATTTT